>JBBYHK010487070.1:0-16669 GCA_038382065.1 Adansonia grandidieri | reverse complement strand
TTGTTGATAAAGTATATTATTGATTTATCATATTTTTTTAATTTAATTAGTTAAACTCATTAACTATTGAGAGTTTAAATATGTTACTTGTAAAATTTTAAATACTTATTTGAATATTTTTCTTCTTCTTCTTCTTCTCCTTATTATTATTATTATTTTTTTTTTTATTATTTTTATTATTATTATTATCTCAAATAAGGACAATTAGAGTCTGATATAGTATAACAAAATTATAAGATAAAATAAAAAATATGAAAGCCATAATAGATAATATCATATAAAAAATGAATCAAATATTAAATATTAATACCATGTAGAGTTTAATTAAATATTAAAAATTTAATTTATATTTTATATGTGATTAAACCTGCTCATGGGTTGGGCCGAGCTACGGCCTGAATTTTTTAAAATCCCAAGCTTAGGCCTTTATTTAATGTACCTAGACATGCATGTTCAAGCTAGAATTATTGCTCATCACATTAAAAAATATTTTTTATTAATATATATATTTTATAATTAAATTCAAATAAAATATATGTTATTTTAATTTAAAATCACTGTTCCAAGTCAAGTTGGGCTAGTCTAAAACAAAAATATGAGAACCCGAGCCCAGGCCCATTGGGGCCGAGTGGGTAGCCCAAGCCTTAAGCAGGTCTATAAATGATAAAATAATAATTTATTGAAAAGTAAATCATATTATGAGCTTTAAAAGCATAGTCAATAAAGTATATAATCCATTTATCACTTTTTTTAATTTAATTAGTTAAACTTATTAAATATTGAGAGTTTATGCATGTTAGCAGCAAAATTTTAAATACTTCTTTGAATATTATTATTATTATTATTATTATTATTATTATTTCAAGTAATGATAATTAGAGTCTAATAATAATATAACAAAGTAATAAGATAAATTAAAAAATATGAAAGCCATAATAGATAATACCGTATTAACAACAAAAAAATCACATGTTAGGCTAACAACTAAACCTGCCCATGGGCCGATAGCTTACCCAGCACAATAGGTCCGGCATGATCAGACTCAGGTCTTAGATTTTAAGTTTTAAGCACACTCAACCTGAAATAGTATTTTTTTAAATAAAATAATATATTTTATTTAATTTTAATTATAAAATATATAAACTTTAATATAAAAATAACTTTTTTAATATTATGAACACTGATTTGTACTTAACTAGGTCGGCCAGGCTAAATTCAATCTTGAGCTTAGAATTTAAAATTTTTTTGGGCTGCGACTAGGCCCATAGAACCGAACTAAGATTTTTCAGGCCGGATCGGGCCAAATTCAAGCTTAGGCTTTGTTATACCTCCACGTAGGGCGATCACCAAACGATCATCGGTCAACTGTTCCTCCACGCACGGGCGATCGCCAAGTAGTACCATAAAGCCGATCGCCCAACAGCACCTGACAGCAATATAACCTCTCCGACAATGACTTAAATGCAGAGTTAACATCTACTGAATGGCGGTCGACTGACGAAGCCAACCACTAGGCACCATAGCTTGACACCTAGCTTGGCGCTGGTCATATCACCATCAAATCACCTGACACAATGTCTCCAAATAATTTCTATAAAAGGGGCAAGCAAGCCCAAAGGTAAGGATTCGACTTTAAAAAAACACATATACACCATTATGCAAAGCACCCTTCTGACTTAACCATCGGAGAGGGCTCCCAGAGCAGAAACTCCGGCGTCCTCCTGACTTTCTCTGTATTACAGGGTCTTGCCCGGCTTCTGGTATCTGTGAGGAAAGCCTCAATAATTGGCGCCGTCTGTCGGAAAATGATCTAAAAAGAAAACCATGGCCGACCGAAGTGTTGACATTCCATAAAATACCTCGTCGTCGCTCGAAGCGATAAACCGCACCGCAATTCTGGCAACCCAGCAATACCCAGCTCATCAAATACCCAAATATCCCACATACCCATCTCACTCCCTTCCTGGCTATCCCACTCACCACTGGTGTACTATCAAAACCTACTAGGGTTGATCCCGTAGGTGGCCACTCGATCGTCGATCAACTATTCCTCATGCACGGGCGATCACCAAGCAGTACCATAAAGCCGATCGCCCAACAACACCTGATAGCTATGTGACCTCTCTGACAATGACTTAAATGCAGAGTTGACATGTACTGAATGGCGGCCGACTGACGGAGCCAACCACTAGGCACCATAGCCTAACACCTAGCTCGGAGCTGGTCATATCACCATCAAATCACCTGACACAATATCTCCAAACAATTTCTATAAAAGGGGCAAGCAAGCCCAAAGGTAAGAATTCGACTCTAAAAAAAACACATGTACACCATTATACAAAGCGTCCTTCTAACTTAACCATCAAAGAGGGCTCCAGGAGCAAAAACTCCGACGTCCTCTTGACTTTCTTTGTATTGCAAGGTCCTGCTCGGCTTCTGATATCCGTGAGGAAAGCCTCAACAATTGGTGTTGTTTGTGGGAAAATGATCAGAAAAGAAAATCATGGCCGACTGGAGTGCTGACATCCCACAAAATACCTCGTCGCCACCCGGAGCGACAAACTGCATCGCAGTTCTGGCAACCCCAGCAATACCCAGCTCATCAAATACCCAAATATCCCATATACCCATCTCACTCCCTTCGTGGCTATCCCACTCGCCACTGGTGTACTATCAAAACCTACTAGGGTTGATCCCGCCAGTGGCCGCTCGATCACCGTTCAATTATTCCTCCACACACGGGCGATCGCCAAGTAATACTATAAAGTCGATGGCCCAACAACACCTGACAACGATGTGACCTCTCTGACAATGACTTAAATGCAGAGTTGACATCTACTAAATGGCGATCAATTGACGGAGCTGACCACTAGGCACTATAGCCTGACATCTAGCTCAGTGCTAGTCATATCACCATCAAATCACCTGACACAATGTCTCCAAATAACTTCCATAAAAGGGACAAGAAAGCCCAACGGTAAGGATTTAACTCTAAAAAAAAACACATATACATCATTATACAAAGCACCCTTCTAACTTAACCATCGGAGAAGGCTCTCGGAGCAGAAACTCTAGCGTCCTCATGACTTTCTCTGTATTGCAGGGTCTTGCCCCATTTTTGGTATCCGTGAGGAAAGCCTCAACAATTGGCGTCATCTGTGGAAAAATGATCGGAAAAGAAAACCATGGCCGATCGAAGTGCTGACATCCCACAAAATACCTCGTCGCCACCCAAAATGACAAATCACACTATAGTATTGGCAACCCCAACAATACCCAGCTTATCAAATACCCTAATATCCCACATACCCATCTCACTCCCTTCGTGGTTGTCTTACTCACCACTGGCGTACTATCAAAATCTACTAGGGTTGATCCCGTTAGTGGCCACTTCTGTCCCCCACCTCGACCAAGCCATGGGCCCCAGCACCACGGTCCCAGCAACCAGTATCACTATAAACACCTTACACGCACCCTTAAATGCCCCAATACCTCCCTTTACTCAATTCAATACACCTACACTGCCTAGCCAGCTAGACTACCATGCATATTACCAAGCATAATTTCAAGTCATCGCCAGTCAACTGGTCGCCATCCAACAATCTCAGATCTAGTTGGCACAACTTGTCAACTCCCAAACCAACTGCCAAAACACGTAACCCATTGATCTCCCAAACCAACAAACTACAAACAACCTGAACTCAAACATGTAGGAGTGGCATGTTACAGCCGACCGGGCTACCCGCCCGATGGTGGAAGAAAACTCCCCCTCTATGCCTATTCCACAGTAAATGACGCAGGGAACCTCCTATCATACCAATGGGCATTACGAGCCAAGTTTGACTTTGGATCTCGCCTAACAAGTAACGACCTTGAAACAGGAAATCAAGAAGCTCCGTGAACCACGGAGAGACAACTGGGACTGGTTAACCAAGGAACACAGCCCCCTCTCACCTGACATTCACCAGGTACAGGTCCCTCGAAAAGTCAAGCTCTCTCTCGACACTTATGATGGTAAAACCGATCCAGCTGACCATCTAAACCATTTTCAGGTTTTCCATAATCTGTGCAACGTGTTGGACGCCATCCAATGCCACATCTTCCCGACAACACTTCAAGAGCTAGCACGGACATGATGGTACTCCTTGAATCCAGGGTCTTATCACAAATTTTGACCAACTGGGAAGACATTTCCTCGCCCATTTTACTAGCTGTAGAATAGCCACCAGAACATCTGCCAGCTTAATGGCGATCAAGCAAAACCACAACGAGATGATTCGCCATTACCTCAAGTGTTTCAACACAGCCGCTCTGGAGGTTCGAGACCTGAATGACGAACGGGCCACCCAAGCCTTCACCACTGGCATTCGGCATAAATAACTGAAATATGCTTTGACGGATGCCCAACCCATGAAGCTATACCAGCTTTACGAGAAGGCACAGAAATATGCGAAAGTCGAGGAAATAAAAATTGTGAGTCGACGAACTGAAAACTAGGATAGCGAACAGAAAGGAAGGCGAGGACTAAGGCCTAGTCAGTTAGCCGATCGCCCTAGAATGTGATCCCAGAAAGAGATGCCAGCCACCACATAACAACACAGCCCCACCAGAAAACGAACATGGCCCGCTCCGCATGTGAAATACGAGTCCTACACGCCTCTGACAGCTCCCAGATCTCAAATTCTCAATACCATAATGAAAGAAGGGCTCATCGAGCGCCTGCCTCCAATGAAAGGCGATCGCAGCAGGCGTGACCTTGAAAAGTGATGTAATTTTCACAACGACATCAGGCATGCAACCAAGGACTGCTTCAACTTAAAAAATACCATCGAGTCAGTGGTGAGAAAAGACGTGATCAAGCAGTTTATAAAGAAAAAACCACATGCCAAGGATCGCACACGATCCCCAAACGAGCGCTGGGAGATCGCCCCCAAATGACCTGTCGTTGGCATCATAAATATGATCATCAGTCCGGCGGAGACTTAGGCAGCCAGTAAGTCAAAGCGTAATCCTACCTCCACTCTGTAATGGCGGTCGATGTAGCTCCCAAACGCGTTAAGCAAATCGATTGGGTGGTTCGTTTTAATAACTCTGACTCACAGCTCTTATCCGATCTTAGGAACGATCCCATCATCGTCTCCACCACCATAGGCAACTATCAGGTCCACAGAATCCTTATCGATAACGGAAGTGCCGTGAAAGTTTTACAGTGAGACGCCTTCCTTCGAATGGGCTTTAGTGCGAGTGACCTGACCTCGTTACCTCCAATATATGGATTCGCCAATCAATTAATACCCGTCAGGGGGACGATCACGCTCCCAGTAACTATGGGCGACGGGGAACACATTATGACCACTTTGGTCGACTTTTTGGTTGTCGACCAGTCTTCTGCTTATAACGCGATCATCGATCGACCATTGATGAAAAAGATAAAAATGGTCACCGCGGTCTACTGCTTGACGGCCAAGTTCCCCACACTAATAGGGATTGGGTACCTGCAATTTGACCAATGAATTGCATGCCAATGCCACCTGTTGTCGATTGAATTGGCCACGCACCAACCAACCATACAACTAGAAGTAATTAACTTGGAGCAACTAGACGCCAGGGATGGTTTCCATGACCAGAAGCCTCAACCGACCGAAAACACTGAAAAGTTAGCTCTTTATGATTCGGATCCGGAGTTGGCTACCAGCGTCGGCTCTTCTCTTGATGCTTAAGAAAAGAATCTCTTCATAAAATTCCTCAAGAAGAATGCTGACGTATTCGCCTAGTCTGCAACCGACATGCCAGGCATTGACCCAACTGTCATCATGCACTCACTCTATATGGACCCACGAGCCCTACCAGTCAAACGAAAGAAACTAAAATTTGCTCCAGAATGGCTCCAAGCGATACGCGAAGAAGTCGACAAGTTACTACTAGCCAACTACGTCATAGAAGTTAAATACCTTGACTGGCTTGCTAATGTAGTCATGGTCAAAAAGGCCTCAGGGAAATGGCAAATGTGTGTCGACTTCACCGATTTAAATAAAGCCTGCCCAAAGGATAGTTACTCTCTCCCCAATATTGATCAACTGGTTGACACATCCGCGGGCCATAAACTCTTAAGTTTTATGGACCCCTTCTCAGGGTACAATCAAATCAAGATAGATCCCTATGACCAAGATAAAACGCCGTTCATAACAGAGGACGGCACCTTTTGCTACCAAGTCATGCCATTCAACTTGAAAAATGCAAGTGCCACATACCAACGCTTGGTCAACAACCTTTTCAAAGGACAAATCGGGTGTTCAATGGAAATTTATGTGGATGATATGCTCGTCAAGAGCCCCTCCCTTCATCAACACCTCAATGACCTCTCAGAGACATTCCACATACTCTGTAAGTACAAAATGAAACTTAACCCTTTAAAATGTGTGTTTGGTGTGTTCGCAGGAAAATTTTTGGGATTTATGATCTCCTTCAGAGGCATTGAAGCAAATCCTGAAAAAATCAGTGCAATCATGCAAATAAGCCCGCCAAAATCCATAAAAGAAGTGCAGCGCTTGACAGAGCGAGTAACGACACTCAACCGTTTCATCTCCATATCCACTGAAAGATGTTTACCCTTCTTCAAGTTGCTTCGGAGGGCGACCAGATATGAATGGACTGCAGAGTGCCAACAGTCGTTCAACCAACTCAAGCAATACTTAAGCACCCCTCCATTACATGCCAATCTGAAGCATGGAGAACCACTTTTTGTCTACCTCATCGCATCTGATGAGACCATCGTTGCCATCTTAGTTCGTGAAGAAATGCGCATCAGTACCCTGTCTACTACGTTAGTAGGGCACTTCAGGCTGGTGAGCTTCATTACAGCAAGTTAGGAAAACTGGCTTTCGCCCTCATCATTGCAGCAAGAAAATTACGATAGTACTTTCAAGTGCACCTCATCACTGTTCTCACTAATCAACCACTTAAAGATATCCTCCTCAAAGTGGCTCTGTAGGACGGCTAATTCGTTAGAGCATTGAACTTAGTGAATTCAAACTCACTTACAGTCCTAGGAAAGCCATCAAAGCACAGGCATTAGCTGACTTTATCGTCGAATGTTACTTTCAAGATTTAAAAGCACAGCCGCCAGACCACACTTAAATAGGTGACCATATGCAAAGTCTATGTGACCACCCCCGACACATCAAATCCGACGAATGGCACATTTTTGTTGATGGTTTTCGGGTAAAGCCAAAGGCAGAGTTGGAGTCCTGCTACTCGACCCTCAAGGTCATGAATGGCAATATAGCCTATCTTTTTAGTTTACTACCTCCAACAATGCTATCGAATATGAAGCCTTAATTGCTGGCATGGAGTTAGCCAAAACCCTAGGTACTAGATATTTGGTCGCCCACATAAACTCTCAACTCGTAGCTAGCCAGGTGAATGGTATATACAATGTAAAAGACAAGCTACTCACCAAGTACCACACAATTGTCTCCACCCTCTCCCAACAGTTCGCCCATGTCACCATCAAGCAGATACCCAGAGGAGATGACTCAAGGGCCAACAGCCTGTCCAAACTGGCTAGCGCCATTAATATCTCCACTAGGGGAAAAATTCTCCTCGAGTACCTTCCGACACCCAACTATAACAGACACGTACATCATATTACAGATGACAACGAAGAAAATTGGATGACACCCATTATTTCCTTTCTCAAAGACAACAATGCTCTAACTGACCCAATTCTAAATAGGCGACTGGAAAAGCAAGCAGCCAGGTACACAATTCTCAATGATACTTTATACAAAAAGTCTTTCACTCTCCCATTACTCTGACGTCTCACCTTTGCCAAGGCAACCTACGTCTTAAAAGAAATACACAAAGGCGCCTACGGTAACCACCTTGGTGGGCGAGCACTAACCCTTAAAGCCTTGTGACAAGGATTCTTTTGGCCCATGATGAGAAAAGACGCTATCGCACTTGTCAAGAAATGTGATAAATGCCAACGTTTCACCCCTATTCCTAGACAGCCAGCTGAAGCGATCAAGCAGATTTTCAGTCCTTGGCCATTCTATGTCTGGGGAATAGACATATTAGGCCCATGGCAACCGCCCAAAGGAAATTCTTACTGGTCACCTGCGATTACTTCACGAAATGGGTAGAAGCCGAGCCAGTCACCACCATCACCACCCACAACATGGAAAACTTCATTTGGCGTTACATTTTCTGCCGATTTGGGGTACCCAACGTTATCATAGCAGACAACGACAAGCAACTAACGGCTGACAAACTCCATGATTTCTATTCATGGTTCGACATCAACCTTGTTCACACATCTATCACCCACCCTTAGTCAAATAGCCAAGTTGAATCAATGAACAAGTACATTTTGCAACCTCTTAAGAAAAAATCGGACGATGCAAAAGGCGCATGGGCTGACGAAACGCTTGGTATACTTTGGGCAATTCAAACAATTGCAACTCAGGTGACCGTCACTACTCCTTTCAGCCTTGTTTACGGAACTGAGGCAATTATACCCACCAAAATAGGGATACACAGTTCACGCACTACTTACTCGGACTTAGAGCTTAATTCTGAACACCTCAAGGCTAACCTCGACCTACTCGAAGAAGCTAGAGAAGATGCTGTGATCCACATAGCAATCCGAGCATAACAGGGTTAGCAGACATTATAACTACCGAGTGAACAATCGCAATTCCAGGTTGGCTACCTCATCTTTCGAAACTATGAAACCAGTCGACCAGCAGGAGAAAGGAAAAAACTGTCCTCAAACTAGGAAGGACATTATCAGATTAGCAAAGTTTTAGGCTTTAGTGCTTACAAATTAGCAGAATTAGAGGGGTGCAACATCCCTAGCACATGAAATGCTGCCCATCTAAAGAAATACTATTTGTAAGCATGTCTCCTGTAAATATTTATGGTCTCCAAAACAGAACTCCCTTCACCAGTCAACCCACGAATAAAAAAAACTCTTCATTGCTACAAAGCAATCGCCTCTATGGCACAACCATTCATTGCTACAAAGCAATTGCCTCCATGGCATAACTCTTCATTGCTACAAAACAACTGCCTCCATGGCACAAGCCTTCATTGTTACAAAACAATCACCTCCATGACATAACCTTTCATTGCTACCAAGCAAGTGCCTCCATGGCACAAGCCTTATTATTGCTACAAGGCAATTACCTAAACTGACCGTCAAAGGTCACATACTACCAACCTATGTGACAATAACACACGCCTTTCCTTAGCAAGACATCATCACAACCATCTTTCAACACAAAAAGTGCAACACGATGTCCTTTCCCACAATCTCACAACCATAACTTAAACAACTAAACAAAGCAGTTAAGGAAACACAGCCACAGTTCACAAAATAAAATTTCCATTAAAACAAAAATCATTTACATCAATATCGTATTTACAAGCCAAACTACTACTCATCCCTAGTTGACAAAACGGTCTACACACCAGCCTCGTCACCAGACTTACCCTACTCAGACTCTTCAACGTCGGGGTAATCAAGGCTGCATCCCTCAGCTGCTCTTCGTCCACTTCCTGCTGACTGGGGCATAAAATGTTGAAGTCTTGAGGAGGCGTATACAGACGCCCTAAGTCAACCGCTCGCAAGTCCGGGGGGCCACGAAGTAATTGGACCTCATATAGCGCGCTACGATGATACACATCCACAGCAGTGAAAAGCTTGTCAAAAATCTCTTTCTACTGCTCTTTTAACTCCTTCTGGTGGCGAGCCTCGAGATCGCCAAGAGGACCCTCCAACTCAGCCACTCTGGACTTGACGGACACAAGTTTTGTATCGTGCTCCTCTAATTTTTTCGCCAACTCAGTGGCAGCCGCTTCCACCTTTTTTCCCCCTTAGCAGCAGTTCAGCTATCTCTGCTACCCTCATCTCCTCAATCTTTTTCAATGACACCCCTGGCTTCGCCTCTTTCTGCTTCCCAACTTGGGCATCCAGCTCTACTATCTTGGATGCTTAAAGGTTAAACTTCTCCTACCAGTTAGCTATTTGGCATGTATACGCCGTTTGGCAGTGAAGCGCCTCCACCAGTCCTATCATGGTCACATTCAAGTTATAGGTTGAACTCCTCCTCGATAGCAGCACCCGGTCAGCAGTCGCCACTCCTTTCATTGCCCACTTTAAGGCTACCTCGAAGTCTGGCACCCGGCCATTACGAAGGATGCCAGGCCTACTCGAACTCAGCACCCTACGGCTCGCTCGCAATCTCTCAAATGCGATACTTGGCTACAAAGATGCCCCACGTACCAGCCCACCACTTGACCCGACCGTCTCTACACCAGGATGAAACACTAGCACTGCAACAGCCGCCGCATTTGACATTGGCACAGTAACTTTCTGGCGACCAGTGGAAGCTATACCAGCCGTGACGCCCACTTCAGCCTCAGCTCAGTCACCCATCTTTCTCTTCCCCCGTCTTTGACGCGCAGTCACTCTTTCTGCCGCAGCCTGCCTAGCCGCCCACTCTGCCAATGCCACCTGAACCGGGTCTATTCCTACACAACAAATAAAACACCCAGGTTAGTGCCATCATACATATTTCCATAACTGTGAGTGACTAGAACAAATACCCTCTTCCATCCCCTGAGTCGATAGACGATTGCCACCAGCCACATTACCTGCCCTTTCATCACCGCTCACCCTCATACTTTCCTCGCCATCATAAACCACCAACCCTCTAACCCCCTCCCCTTCCTTCGCATCTGCTATTCCCCCCTCTGCTACATGCTCCCCTAAAAACATAACATCAAATATCAGCACCTCTATTCAACAAATGCACACACGCCAATCTCACACTTAACAAACACATATTTACAACATACCTCTCTAACGTCGTAATAAACGCCGTCGCCTCCGTTGACCAACGGATGCACTAGCCCTTCTGGCACGTCCTCCAAGTCTGGTCCCAAATACTCTCTTTGAATATTGTGAAACGTCAAGTATATCCTACTGCTCACGCATTCGCCTCTAAAGAAGAGCACCTGGTCCTTCTCCGCGGTCTCCAGGCCAGTCTTCTCGTTACTAGCCCTCGACCTCCTACCCCACCGAACCGAAAAACCTTATTTTATGCCTGCCCTTTTCGTCATAACAAAAAATCGGTCATGCCATTTATGCGCATTTGACGGCAGGTTCACCACCATCCTCCCTCTCCCCTTGACTGCAAATAATAGAAATAGGGTTCAACCTATTTCAAAAAATACAACTTGCATGTTCACCGACCCGCCATACATATCCATACCCTCCGTGTCTACATCGACGATCGCCTCCTCTTCACCGCTCCGGCGATCACCTCTCCTACATCACCCTACTAGACCCTTCACCCTCATGTTCGCCACTCTGTTCGGTGACTACTTCTTCTCTTATATCTTCCTCCTCCTCCAACACTACACGACCAGCCATCTCTCCCTAGGTTAAATGCCCCACTATCGCCCTCACCTTGTTCCCTACTTCCTCCAATCTACCCTTTCTAGCCACCGACTTCACCAACAATCTGGCCCTCCTTACCATGTGCTACAACCTAGCAAACCCAAAAATACAAAAAGGGCCACAGGAACTCACCAGAACTTACCATACAATGCCTTCCCTCTTCATAGTGCTCCTACTTGTAACTCCATAAGCATGATCGCTGCCAAAACAACACACAAAATAATTAAAATACTAAAACAAACCCCCTAGCAACAGTATCTCCACTATCAGAAACTCTCCCTTTCTCCTCACAAACAAACTTTCTCACCTTCTACTATGCTTTCTTTCTTTCAAAAACACGAAAAACTACCAAGTCCCACACCCCATTATATAACAAAATGGTTTGGACTCTTCACATTCCCTCATTACCACGTGTCGCCACCTCATTTAGCGACATAACTGCACCACCCTGGCACTCTGCCCCCCCATTAACACGTACCCCTCTGCCGTTTCGTATCCCCCAAAATGTGCCCTTACAAATCCCCCTGTCAGGACACATGTTCCAATCTCATTCCTTCTCCCTTTTCCATGCCCATTTTCTACCCTGCCATTACTGCAACCATTAATAAGGACAGTTGTACCTTCTCACTTTTCGCGCGTTAGGCCCTAAATACCACGCGCCAACCCCCCCTCACACATTTCCAAAATGTCGAGTCACTTTATGATCACCTTTTGGATTGCGGGGGGGGACAATTGTTATACCTCCACATAGGGTGATCGCCAAACGATCACCAATCAACTGTTTCTCCATGCACGGGCGATCGCCAAGCAGTACCATAAAGTCGATCGCCCAATAGCACCTGACAGTGATGTGACCTCTCCAACAATGACTTAAATGCAGAGTTGACATCCATTGAATGGCGGCCGACTGACAGAGCCGACCACTAGGCACTATAGCCTGACACTTAGCTCAGCGCTGGTCATATCACCATCAAATCACATGACACAATGTCTCTAAACAACTTCTATAAAAGGGGCAAGCCCCAAAAGTAAGGATTCGACTCTAAAAAAACACATACACACCATTATACAAAGCACCCTTCTGACTTAACCATCAGAAAGGGCTCTCGGAGCAGAAACTCCAATGTCCTCCTGACTTTCTCTATATTGCAGGGTCTTGCTCGGCTTCTGGTATCTGTAAGGAAAGCCTCAACAGGCTTAAAATTCAAAATTACATAAAAATGATTACATTTAACATAAAATAAAAATGATGTAAATATACTCAAACCCGAACCCGACCTGAACCTGAACTTAAATTGGCCAGAACCCGAACCTAAATTGGTGAAAACCCGAATAGACCTGAACTCGAATAAGTCCAAACCAAAAAAAAATATGAACCTGAAATGACCCATCCCAAACCCGCCTGAACCCACCCAATTGCCACCTTTAGTTAAAAGTCTAAATAGCATTTAAAGTAAATGGAACACAGAGTTGACGTGTTTATAATTTTTTTTATGCAAAGAGGTGACAACTTGAGATAAAAGATGGTTTGTAAATATTTTAAGCTCTAAACTTATTAAATGTGATAATTGTATAAATTATTTGAGTTAAGTTCTATATTAAAATTTTGTATTTATGAATATTTTCAATGTATAAACTAATGGTATTATACACAATGTTCATTTTAGCTTATATTATTTATATCTAGAAATAAATTATTAAAAATTAAGGAGAATAAAATCAAGGATCAAAGAGAATAAAATTAATGAGAGTATCAAGGAAAATACTATGTTAATTAACATCGTTATTAAGGTGCTTTTTGCTTAAAGGTCAAAACCGTAAAAACAGTTTGAACATTTCTCCAAAGAGAACAATTGATCGCAATAGGTTCAATCTGACAATCTTTGTATCAATAATGGTACCGTCTGAGAATTCTTTCTAGATTTGTACCAGCCTTCATTAAAAATATTATTTACAAACTCGATTAGGGGGTTACTGTTGAGGAGAAAAACAATCTCACATCAACTACCCAAGGATTGAATTATGGCTTTATAAATCAAAGGTCACCCTTCCTCTATCAAGGCATACTTTCTCAAATGTCAAAATCGTAAGAGAACAATTTAAGCATTTCTTTAAAATGGACAATACTCATAGCAGTTGCAGTCCATCAATCATTACATCAACAAACATAATACCTTAAATATTGAATTTTTGGAGAATATTATGTAATTAACGTCCCTTCAAACTCAAAATGGTATGAAGCAATGGTCTTGAGTGCCAACATTTAAGAGAAAAATTTAAGCATTTCTCCAAAACGGACAATACCTCATAACAGTTGCAGTCCATCAATCATTACATCAACAAACATAATATCTTAAATATTGAATTTTTGGAGAATATTATGTAATTAACATCCCTTCAAACTTAAAATGGTATGAAGCAATCGTCTTGAGTACCAACTTAAGTTTGGAAATAACATCAACAAACATAATATCTTAAATGTTAAATATTTTGGAGAATATTATGTAATTAACATCCATTCAAACTCAAAATGGTGTGAAGCAACCATCTTGAGTGCCAACTTAAGTTTGGAAACAAAATTAGGAAAATGTCTAGATGGATGTATTTTCAGAAAGATGTTTGCAGCAAGATAGGCAAAAAAAATGGAGACAACATGAAATGTTACATAAACAAGATGTCACAAAAATGACGGTCAATCTCAATGTGCTTAGTACATTCATGAAATATATAATTGTGAGCATTTTGAATAACATTTTGATTATCGCAATAGAAAGCTGTGATTGTGAGATACCTAAATCAACCATTTTATGACCAAAATAGACAAAATTCAACCTTAGTGCTAGACATAGCTATGACGTTTGTTTCTTGCTTTACCAAAAATTAAGAGAAATTCTTACGAAAAATCAATAGTCATTAGTAGAATCTATTGGATATCAATGATATTTAAAAGGTATATAAATACGAACACGTATATGTGTACAAAGTTGGTTATATGGTATATGTAGGTTATTGTACATAGATACACAGCATAAACATTACACGATTAATATTTTTAGTGAATGAGAAATTGATCTTTTTGTGTCTACAGGAAAAATTGGTAGGAGTTATTGGTTGGCATGAGTTCCACATGGACAACGCAAGCATTATATTTTTGCCTTTTATAAGCATGCTTTCATGCAAGGATGGGCTTCAACAGCCATTCAAACTTTTGTGTGAGGTTAAAGCCTACATGAATTTGGACCACTACGTGCCAAGTTAAGGCTTGGGCTTGGATTAAAGCTGAAGTGAACCTTACCTTTTTCGAGCTTAACCTATTCAAAATTTTCAAAGCATAAACCAATTTTTATCTGACTACCTGTTCAGAATTTTCTTGTCTTAATCGAACAAACTTGTTCAAATTTGATTTCCTATCTAACAATTATAATGGTTCGAATTTGAGCAATCGTCTATCTGTTTCTAGAAACTATCTAAAAAACAATTTTGCGGGTTCAAAAAGGTTTTTAGTCTGTCTCTTCTATCCGAAAGTGTTCTTTTCCTCCATTCAGCTCTGTCGTTATCTTCGCGAGAGGGAATTTACTTCATTTTCTTGGTCCATAGTATCATTGTGGACAATCATTTCAATCCTTGACATGATTGAAAAAGCCTAAAAGATGAATTGCACAAAACCATCAAACACCTTAAAAGTAAACAATAATTTTCTTAAGATCAAAGGATCTAACCTTAACTTGAGTTAATTCAATTCTTCATGATCGGTAATATTATTTCTTCTTGCATTTTTGTTATTCTGGCTGTTCTGCATTATTATTTCATTCCTTTTCGGTTAACGAAGTTTCAGTAATTTCTTGGATTGCAGTATCGTATTTTTGTTATTTCACCTGTTTGCATATATATATATATTTCCAACAGAATGTAAATAGAATCGCATGCCAATCGACGACAGTAAAAACTTGCAACTCAGGATTACTAATCAAAAAAATATAAGCCTGGAACAAAGTTCCCTTAATATAGCCAAGGATTTGTAAAACAACATCAGAAGGTGTAGCCTGAGGACTTGGTGTAAATTGACAAAAAATATGAACTTCATATGCAATGCCAAGACCGTGTGACGACAAGATAGATACGACTCTAGACTCGCTATCGATAAAGACTATGATCATCTGAAGATTTATCATTTGTTGGAGTAAATTTGGCATTAGATTCAAGAGAAAGGTTATTAATATTCAAAAAGAGCTAGACAATTTTCAGAGACAAAAAAAGATTTGTCTTTTATCAGTAAATCATTTTCTTCCATCAACCAAAATATATATATATATATATATATTGGAAAATAAAAACATAAAAAAATGAAAAAATTCTTCTAAAGCCATGTTATGTGAAACAAACAAACCCTATATGCGGCGTCAAAGACCAAACCTATCAACAGAACTTCAGTGCCTGATGATGAGTATCTTTCTGCCACTTGTAAGACGCTGATTGATTCATTCAGATCATGTCCTTCACCTGCCGAGGCATCATTTTGCCATGTGTCTTCCTCCAGTAGGAGAGTATATTTTGATTTAAACAATAAGTAAATTGTCTTACAATGACTTGCAAATTAAAGTTGACTTCAAAAAAAAAAAAAAATAGTGGCAAATGATTCGGAAGATTATAGAATTGGTGCTAACAGATGTAATTCTATCAAGATCATAAACTCAGCAACGGACTATTCTTATTTCTTAACATTGAGCTTTTAATTTTTACCAAAACAATAAAGGAACATTGAAACTATTTAACTCTATTACACAAGTTGGAGCATAAATCTATTACCAAAGTTTTGTTTTAATATGATAGTTGAAGGGAAATAAGCAAGAACCTTTCAATCTTGTCTTCACCCTTTAGTTACGCAGCTAGAGATCCAGAGTTCGCCTTCCTTTGCTCAAGTAGTTGTGTCAGAGCAGCATCAATTTGTCTGAACACATTTTCCTTAGTATCATTTCCGTTAATCTGAATCGAGCCAAAAAAAAAATAATTTAATCCACCCAAGTAACCGGTTTTCCAGCTGGAAAAAATAAATTTAGCAGACAATAGTTTTATGGGAATGGTCTCAAACAATAAGGCAAACTGTATGTTTCATTCTAATACGCTAATTAATGCCCTTTTTGTTTCCAATTTTAATTCTCACACATATTTAGCAGCAAAACTAATCTTGAACAATAATACAAC
>JBBYHK010487020.1:0-16678 GCA_038382065.1 Adansonia grandidieri | reverse complement strand
CACCATTTTCCTTATAGTCAATGTTTATTCATGAAATGAGACAAACATGGATACTCATAATAATCTCCATTCTTTTTACTGTTGGCATGACAATCATGTTCTCCATATTGCGATACATGATATTGATGCTCTGGATTTGCAAGAAAAGCTTTTATTTCCACCATTTTACTTAGAATCAAAGTTTATCCATCAAATGGGAAAAACTTGGATTCTCATGACAATCTCCATTCTTTTTGTGATTGGGCATTATAAACATGTTTTTTTCAATGGGATATATGGTTTTGAACTTTGGTTTTGTATGAAAAGCCTCTCCTTTGACCATTTTCCTTAGAATTACTATTCATCCCTTAAATTGGACAAACTTGGTTTCTTATAATAATCTCCATTGTTTTGTTGATTGAACATAATAAGGACATTGTTCTCATTGGGATGCATGATTTTGACATTTTTATTTTGCAAGAAAAGCTTTTATTTCCACCATTTTCCTTAAAATCAAAGTTCATCCATAAAATGTGATAAACTTGGATTCTCGCCATACTCTCCATTTTTTTTTGTGATTGGGCACTAAAACATGTTCTTTTTATAAGGATAAATAGTTTTGATGCTTTGGTTTCACAAGAAAAGTTGTTTTTCCATCATTTTCCTTAGAATCAAAGTTCATTCCTCAAATGGGATAAACTTGGATTAACGTAATAATCTTTATTCTTTTGGTGATTGGGCACTAAAACATGTTCTTTTCATTGGGATACACGGTTCTGATGCTTTGATTTTGCAAGAAAACCTTTCTTTCCACCATTTTCTAATAAATCAAAGTTTGATAATCAAATGGGACAAACTTAGATTCTTGCGAAAATATCCATTCCTTTTGTTATTGGGCACTACAAACATGTTCTTTTCATAGGGATACACTGTTTTGATGTTTTCGTATTATGAGAAAAGCTTTTTTTCTACTATTTTCCTTAGAATCAAAGTTTATTCCTCGAATGGGACAAACTTGAATTCACGTAGTAATCTTTGTTATTGTGGTGATTAGGCACAGTAGACACATTACTCTCATTGGGATGTACGGTTTTAATGCCTTGGCTTCATAAGAAAAGCTTTTGTTTCCACCATCTTCCTTGGAATCAAAGCTCATCCATTAAATGAGACAAACTTGGATTCTCAAGATAATCTTTATTCTATTCATGATTGGGCACAATAAACAAGTTTTTTTCATTGGGATACACAGTTTTGATGCTTTGGTTTTGTAAGGAAAGCCTTTATTTCCACTATTTTCCTTAGAATCAAATTTTATCTATTAAATGGCACAAACTTGGATTCTCGAGATAATCTCCATTCTTTTCATGATTGGGCACATATTCTTCTCATTGGGTTACATAGTTTTAATGCTTTAGTTTTGTAGGAAAAGCTTTTCTTTCCACCATTTTCTTTAAAATCCAAGTTGATCCTTCAATTGGGATAAACTTGGATTCATATAATAATCTCTATTCTTTTATTTATTGAGCATAGTAAACACATTCTTCTCATTGGGATGCAAAGTTTTGATGCTTTGGTTTCACAAGAAAAGCTTTTGTTTCCACCATTTTTCATTAAATCAAAGTTCATCCATAAAATAGGACAAACTTGGATTCACATGATAATCTCTATTCTTTTTATGATTGGGTGCTACAAACATGTTATTTTCATTGGGATGCATAGTTTGATGCTTTGCTTTTATAGAAAAAGCTTTTATTTCCTTCATTTTCCTTAGAATCAAAGTTCATTCCTTCAATGGGAACAAATTTAGATTCACATAATAATCTATATTTTTTTGGTGATTGGGCACAATAAACACATTCTTCTTATTGTCATACATGGTTTTGATGCTCTAGTTTTGTAGAAAAAGCTTTTGTTCCCACCATTTTCCTTAGAATCAAAGTTTATCCATCGGACAGGACAAACTTAGATTCTCAAGATAATCTCCATTCTATTTGTGATTAGGCATAATAAACATATTCTTTTCATTGGGATACATGGTTTTGATGCTTTGGTTTTGCAGGGAAAGCTTTTATTTCCATCATTTTCCTTAGAATTAAATTTCATCCATCAAGTGGGATAAACTTGGACTCTCAAGATAATCTTTATTCTTTTCATGATTGGGCACTATAAACGCATTCTTCTCATTCTGATGCACAATTTTTATGCTATAGTTTTGCAAGAAAAGCTTTTCTTTCCATTATTTCTTTAAGATCAAAGTTCATCCTTCAAATAGGACAAACTTGGATTCACATAATAATCTCCATTCTTTTGTTGATTGAGCACAATAAACACATTCTTCTCATTTGGATGCACGACTTTGATGCTTTGCTTTTGCATGGAAAGCTTTTATTTCCACCATTTTTCTTAGAATCAAAGTTTGTCCATCAAATGGGACAAACTTGGATTCATGTGATAATCTCCATTCCTTTTGTTATTGGGTTCTATAAACATATTCTCCTCGATTGAATAGATGATTTTGATGCTTTGTTTTTGCAAGAAAAGCTTTTATTTGACCATTTTCCTATAGAATTAAAGTTCATCGACCAAATGGGATAAACTTGGATTCTCATGATAATCTTAATTTTTTCTATGATTGGTTACTATAAACATGTTTCTTTCATTGGGATACATGGTTTCGATGCTTTTGCTTTGTAAGAAAAGCTTTTTTTTCGCTATTTTCCTTAGAATTGAAGTTCATCCTTAAAATTAGACAAAGTTAGATTCTCATAATAATCTCCATTTTTTTGATTAAGCATAATAAACACATTCTTCTCATTAGGATGCATGGTTTTGATGCTTTGGTTTTACAAGAAAAGCTTTTATTTCTACAATTTTCTTTAAAATCAAAGTTCATCCATCAAATAGGACAAACTTGGATTCTCACGATAATCTTTATTCTTTTTGTGACTAGGCACTAAAACATGTTCTTTTCATTGGGATACATGGTTTTGATGCTTTGGTTTTGGAGGAAAAGTTTTTCTTTCCACCATTTTCCTTAGAATTAAAGTTCATTCCTCAAATTGGACAAAGTTGGATTCTCATAATAATTTCCCTTCTTATGGTGATTGGGATACATGGTTTTGATGTTTTGGTTTTGCAAGAAAAGCTTTTATTTATGCCATTTTCCTTAAAATCAAAGCTTGTCCATCAAATGCGACAAACTTGGATTCATGTAATAATCTTTATTCTTTTATTGATTGGGCAAAATAAACATATTCTTCTCATTGTGATACACAGTTTTGATGTGTTGATTTTGCAAGAAAAGCTTTTATCTTCAACATTTTCCTTAGAATCAAAGTTCATCAATTAAATGGGACAAACTTGTGTTCTCATGATAATCTCCATTCTTTTTGTGATTGGGCACTATAAACAAGTTTTTTTCAATGGGATACATGGTTTTGATGCTTCTGTTTTGTAAGAAAAGCTTTTCTTTCCACCATTTTCCTTAAAATTAAAGTTCATCCCTCAAATTGTCTAAACTTGGATTTTTGTAATAATCATGTTCTTATGATGATTGGGCATAATAAACAAATTCTTCTCATTAGGATGTATAATTTTGGTGCTTTGGTTTTGCAATAAAAGCTTTTATTTCCACCATTTTCCATAAAATCAAAGCTTGTCCATCAAATGGTACAAACTTGGATTCTCATGATAATCTCTATTCTTTTGGTGATTGGGCATAATAAACATATTTTTCTCATTGGGATACACAGTTTCGATGCTTTGGTTTTGCAAGAAAAGCTTTTGTTTCCAACATTTCGCTTAGAATCAAAGTACATCCATTACATGCGACAAACTTGGATTCTCATGGTAATCTCTATTCCTTTTGTGATTGGACACTATAAACTTGTTCTTTTCATTAGGATACATAGTTTTGATGCTTTGGTTTTATAAGAAAAGCTTTTCTTTCCACCATTTTTCTCGAATTAAAGTTGACCCATAAATTGGACAAACTTGGATTCTCATAATAATCTCTATTTTTTTTATTAAGCAGAATAAACATATTATTCTCATTGGGATACACAGTTTTAATGCAAAACAAAAGCTTTTGTTTCTACCATTTTGCTTAGAATCAAAGTTCATCCATTAAATGGGATGAGCTTGGATTCCCGTGGTCATCTCTATTCTTTTTATGATTGGGCACTAAAACATGTTCTTTTCATTAGGATACACAGTTTTGATGCTTTGGTTTTGTAAGAAAAGCTTTTCTTCTACCATTTTCCTTAAAATCAAAGTTCGTTCACTAAATAGGACAAACTTGGATTCTCATGATAATCTCTATTCTTTTGGTGATTAAAAACTATAAACTTATTCTTTTCATTGGGATATAGGGTTCTGATGTTTGGTTTCGTGAGAAAAGCTTTTTTTTCCACGATTTCATCCCTCAAATTGGCCAAACTTGGATTCTAGTAACAATCTTCGTTCTTATCATTATTAAGTACAATAAACACATTCTTCTTATTGGGATGCATGGTTTTGATGCTTTGGTTCTCCAAGAAAAGCTTTTATTTCCACCATTTTTCATAAAATCAAAGCTCGTCCATCAAATGGGATAAACTTGGACTCATGTATTAATCTCCATTCTTCTCATTTGGATGCACGGCTTTGATGCTTTGCTTTTGCATGGAAAGCTTTTATTTCCACCATTTTTCTTAGAATCAAAGTTTGTCCATCAAATGGGACAAACTTGGATTCACGTGATAATCTCCATTCCTTTTGTTATTCGGTGCTATAAACATATTCTCCTCGATTGGATAGATGATTTTGATGCTTTGTTTTTGCAAGAAAAGCTTTTATTCGACCATTTTCCTATAGAATTAAAGTTCATCAACCAAATGGGATAAACTTGGATTCTCATGATAATCTTAATTTTTACTGTGATTGGGCACTATAAACATGTTTCTTTCATTGGGATACATGGTTTCAATGCTTTTGCTTTGTAAGAAAAGCTTTTTTTCCACCAATTTCCTTAGAATTGAAGTTCATCTCTAAAATTGGACAAAGTTGGATTCTCATAATAATCTCCACTTTTTTTGATTAAGCACAATAAACACATTTTTCTCATTAGGATGCATGGTTTTGATGCTTTGGTTTTGCAAGAAAAGCTTTTATTTCTACAATTTTCCTTAAAATCAAAGTTCATCAATCAAATAGGACAAACTTAGATTCTCATGATAATCTTCATTCTTCTTGTGACTAGGCACTAAAACATGTTCTTTTCATTGGGATACATGGTTTTGATGCTTTAGTTTTGTAGGAAAAGCTTTTCTTTCCACCGTTTTCCTTAGAATTAAAGTTCATTCCTTAAATTGGACAAAGTTGGATTCTCGTAATAATTTTCTTTCTTATGGTGATTGGGATACACGGTTTTGATGCTTTGGTTTTGCAAGAAAAGCTTTTATTTTCGCCATTTTCCTTAAAATCAAAGCTTGTCCATCAAATGCGACAAACTTGGATACACATAACAATCTTCATTCTTTTATTGATTGGGCAAAATAAACATATTCTTCTCATTGTGATACACAGTTTTGATGTTTTGATTTTGCAAGAAAAGCTTTTATTTTTACCACTTTCCTTAGAATCAAATTTCATCAATTAAATGGGACAAACTTGTGTTCTCATGATAATCTCCATTCTTTTTATGATTGGGCACTATAAAAAAGTTTTTTTCAATGGGATACATGGTTTTGATGCTTCTGTTTTGTAAGAAAAGCTTTTCTATCCACCATTTTCCTTAAAATTAAAGTCCATCCCTTAAATTGTCTAAACTTGGATTTTTGTAATAATCTATGTTTTTATGGTGATTGGGCATAATAAACATATTCTTCTCATTATGATGTACAATTTTAGTGCTTTGGTTTTGCAAGAAAAGCTTTTATTTCCAACATTTTCTATAAAATCAAAGCTTGTCCATCAAACGATACAAACTTGGATTCTTATGATAATCTCTATTCTTTTGGTGATTGGGCACAATAAACATATTTTTCTCATTGGGATACATAGTTTCGATGCTTTGGTTTTGCAAGAAAAGCTTTTGTCTCCAACATTTCGCTTAGAATCAAAGTACATCCATTACATGCGACAAACTTGGATTCTCAAGGTAATCTCTATTCCTTTTGTGATTGGACACTATAAACTTGTTCTTTTCATTAGGATACATAGTTTTGATGCTTTGGTTTTATAAGAAAAGCTTTTCTTTCCACCATTTTTCTCGAATTAAAGTTATCCCATAAATTGGACAAACTTGGATTCTCATAATAATCTCTATTTTTTTATTAAGCTCAATAAACATATTATTCTCATTGGGATACACAGTTTTAATGCTTTTGTTTTGCAACAAAAGCTTTTGTTTCTACCATTTTGCTTAGAATCAAAGTTCATGCATTAAATGGGATGAGCTTGGATTCCTGTGGTCATCTCCATTCTTTTTGGGATTGGGCACTAAAACATGTTCTTTTCATTAGGATACACAGATTTGATGCTTTGGTTTTGTAAGAAAAGCTTTTCTTCTACCATTTTCCTTAAAATCAAAGTTTGTCCACTAAATAGGACAAACTTGGATTCTCATGATAATCTTCATTCTTTTGGTGATTAGGAACTATAAACTTATTCTTTTCATTGGGATATAGGGTTTTGATGCTTTGGTTTTGTGAGAAAAGCTTTTTTTTCCACCATTTCATCCCTCAAATTGGCCAAACTTGGATTCTAGTAACAATCTTCGTTCTTATGGTGATTAAGTACAATAAACACATTCTTCTTATTGGGATGCATGGTTTTGATGCTTTGGTTCTCCAAGAAAAGCTTTTATTTCCACCATTTTCCATAAAATCAAAGCTCATCATCAAATGGGATAAACTTGGACTCACGTATTAATCTCTATTCTTTTGGTGATTGAGCATAATAAACATATTCTTCTCATTGGAATACATAGTTTTAATGATTTGGTTTTGCAAGAAAAGCTTTTGTTTCCACTATTTTGCGTAGAATCAAAGTTCATCCATAAATGGGACAAACTTGGATTCTCATGGTAATCTTTATTCTTTTTGTGATTGGGCACTATAAACATGTTCTTGTCATTGGGATACATGGTTTTGATGTCTTGGTTTTGTAAGAAAATCTTTTCTTACCACTATTTTCCTTTGAATTAAAGTTGGTCCTACAAATTGGACAAATTTGGATTCTCATAAAACTCTTTATTTTTTTGATTAAGCATAATAAACACAATCTTCTTATTTGGGTTCATCCATCAAATGGGATGAACTTGGATTCTCTTAATAATCTCCATTCTTTTTGTGATCGGGTAATAAAACATGTTCTTTTCATTGGGATACATGGTTTTGATGCTTTGGTTTTGCAAGAAAAGCTTTTTTTTTACCATTTTCTTTAACGTCAAAGTTCATCCATCAAATAAGACAAGCTTGGATTCTCGTGATAATCTTCATTTTTATTGTGATTGGGCACTATAAACATGTTCTTTTCATTGGGATTCATGGTTTTGATGCTTTGGTTTTGTAAGAAAAGCTTTTTTTTCCACAGTTTTCCTTAGAATTAAAGTTCATCCCTTAGATTTGACAAACTTGGATTCCTATAATAATCTCAATTCTTTTTTTGATTGAGCACAATAAACACATTTTCTCATTGGGATGCATGGTTTTGGTGCTTTATTTTACACGTGAAACTTTTATTTCCACCATTTTCCTTAGAATCAAAGTTCATCTGTCAAATGGGACAAACTAGGATTCACGTGATAATCTTTGTTTTTTTTGTGATTGGGCGCTATAACCACATTCTCCTCAATTGGATACACGATTTTGATGCTTTGGTTTTGCAAGAAAAACTTTTATTACCATCATTTTCATTAGAATCAAAGTTCATCTATCAAATGGGACAAACTAGGATTCTCATGATAGTCTCCATTCATTTTCTAATTGGGCACTGTAAACATCTTCTTTTCATTGGGATATATGGTTTTGAAGCTTTGGTTCTATAAGAAAGGCTTTTCTTTCCACCATTTTCCTTAGAATTAAAGTTTATCCCTTAAATTGGCACAGTAATAATCTCTATTCTTATGGTGATTGAGCACAGTAAACATATTCTTCTCATTGGATGCACGATTTTGATGCTTTGGTTTTGTAAGAAAAGCTTTTATTTCCACCATTTTTCGTAGAATCAAAGTTCATTCATCAAATGGGATAAACTTAGATTCTCGTAATAATCTTTATTCTTTTTGTGATTAGGCACTAAAACATGTTCTTTTCATTGGGATACATGGTTTTGATGCTTTTTTTTGCAAGAAAAGATTTTCTTTCTACCATTTGCTTAGAATCAAAGTTTATTCCTCAAATAGGACAAACCTGATTTACATAATAATCTCCATTCTTTTGGTGATTGGGCACTGTAAACACATTTTCCTTGATTGGATACATGATTTTGATGCTTTGGTTTTGCAAGAAAAGCTTTTATTTCCACCAACTTTCTTATAATCAAAGTTCATCCACCAAGTAGGACAAACTTGAATTCTCATGATAATCTCCATTCTTTGTGTGATAGGGTACTATAAGCATGTTCTTTTCATTATGATACACAGTTTTGATGCTTTGGTTTTGCAAGAAAAGCTTTTCTTTCCACCATTTTCCTTAGAATTAAAGTTCATCCCTCAAATTAGACAAACTTGGATTCTCATAAAAATCTGCATTCTTTTGTTAATTATGCATAATAAACACATTCTTCTCACTACGATGGACGGTTTTGATGCTTTGGTTTTCAAAGAAAAGCTTTTATTTCCACCATTTTCCTTAAAATCAAAGTTTGTCCATAAAAAGGGACAAACTTGGATTCTTGTCATAATCTTCATTCTTTTGGTGATTGGGCATTAAAACATCTTTTTTTCATTGGGATAAACAGTTTTGATGCTTTGGTTTTGCAAGAAAAGCTTCTCTTTCCACCATTTTCCCTAGAATCAAAGTTCATTCCTCAAATGGGACAAACTTGGATTCACATAATAATCTTTATTCTTTTGGTGATTCGGCGCAAAAACATGTTTTTTTCATTGGGATACACAGTTTTGATGCATTGATTTTATAAGAAAAGCCTTTCTTTTCACCATATTCCTTAGAATTAAAGTTCATCCCTCAAATTGGACAAACTTGGATTCTCATAATAATCTCCATTCGTTTGTTAATTAAGCATAATAAACACATTCTCCTCTTTGGAATGCAGAGTTTGATGCTTTGGTTTTGCAAGAAAAGCTTTTATTTCCACCATTTTCCTTAAAATCAAAGTTCATCCATAAAATGGGACAAACTTGGATTCTTGTCATAATCTCCATTCTTTTTATGATTAGGCACTAAAACATGTTCTTTTCATTCGGATAAATAGTTTTGGTGCTTTGGTTTTGCAAGAAAAGCTTTTATTTCCACCATTTTCCCTAGAATCAAATTTCATTCTTCAAATGGGACAAACTTGGATTCAATTAATAATCTCTATTCTATTTGTGATTGTGCACTAAGACATGTTCTTTTCATTGGGATGCATGATTTTGATGCTTTGGTTTTGCAAGAAAAGCCTTTGTTTCTACCATTTTCCATAAAATCAAAGTTCATCGAACAAATGGGACATACTTGGACTCTTATGAAAATCTTTATTCTTTTTGTGATTGCGCACTAAAGCATGTTCTTTTCGTTGGGATACATAGTTTTGATGCTTTGGTTTTGCAAGAAAGGCTTTTCTTTCCTCGATTTTCCTTAGAATCAAAGTTTATTCATCAAATGAGACAAACTTGGATTCACATAATAATCTCCATTCTTTTGGTGATTGGGCACTATAAACATATTCTCCTTGATTGGATACATGATTGTGATCCTTTGGTTTTGCAAGAAAAGCTTTTATTTTCATCATTTTCCATAGAATCAAAGTTTATCCATCAAACAGGACAAACTTGGATTCTCATAATAATCTCTATTCTTTTTATGATAGGGCACTGTAAACATGTTCTTTTCATTGAGATACATAGTTTTGATCTTTGGATTTGTAAGAAATGCTTTTCTTTCCACCATTTTCCGTAGAATTAAAGTTTATCCCTTAAATTGGACAAACTTGGATTCGTATAATAATCTTTATTCTTTTGTTAATTGAGCATAATAAATACGTTCTTCTTATTTGGATGCATGGTTTTGATGCTTTGGTTTTGCAAGAAAAGCTTTATTTTCACCATTTTCCATAAAATCAAAGTTCATCCATAAAATGGGACAAACTTGGACTCTTATCATAATCTCCATTCTTTTTGTGATTGGACACTAAAACATGTTCTTTTCATTGGGATAAATGGTTTTGATGCTTTGGTTTTGCAAGAAAAGCTTTTCTTTCTACCATTTTTCCTTAGAGTCAAAGTTCATTCTTCAAATGGGATAAACTTAGATTCATGTAATAATCTCTATTCTTTTGGTGATTGGGCACTAAAACATGTTCTTTTCATTAGGATACATAGATTTAATGCTTTGGTTTTACAAGAAAAGTTTTTTTCCCCTATTTTCCATAAAATGAAAGTTCATCCAACAAATAGGACAAACTTGGATTCTTGTGATATGTCTATATTCTTTTTGTGATGGGCACTACAAACATGCTATTTTCATTGGGATACATGATTTTGATACTTTGTTTTGCAAGAAAAGCTTTTCTTTCTACCATTTTCCTTAAAATCAAAGTTCATTCCTCAAATAGGGATAAACTTGGATTCATATAATAATCTCCACTCTTTTGGTGATTGGGTATAATAAACACATTCTTATCATTGGGATACACAGTTTTCATGCTTTGGTTTTGCAGGAAAAGCTTTTATTTCCATCATTTTCCTTAGAATCAAAGTTTGTCCATCAAACTGGACAAACTTGGATTCTCTAGATAATCTCTATTCTATTCGTGACTAGGCACAATAAACATGTTCTTTTCAAATGTTTTGGTTTTGCAGGGAAAGCTTTTATTTCCACCATTTTCCTTGAAATCAAATTTCATCCATTGAATAGGATAAACTTGGATTCTTGAGATAATCTCTATTATTTTTATGATTGAGCACTATAAACATATTTTTGTCATTGAGATACATGGTTTTGATGCTATAGTTTTGCAAGAAAATCTTTTCTTTCCACCATTTTCATTAAGATCAAAGTGTATCCTCCAAATGGGATAAACTTAGATTCACATAATAATCTCAACTCTTTTGTCGATTGAGCATGGTAAACACATTCTTCTCATTGGGATGCATGGCTTTGATGCTTTGGATTTGCAAGAACAGCTTTTGTTTCCACCATTTTACTTAAAACCAAATTTCATCCATCAAATGGGACAAACTTGGATCACATGATAATCTCTATTCTTTTTGTGATTGGGCATTATAAACACATTTTCCTTGATTGGATACATAATTTTGATGCTTTGGTTTTGAAGGAAAGGCTTTTATTTTCATATTTTCCTTAGAATCAAAGTTTGTCAACCAAATCGGACAAACTTGGATTCTTATGATAATCTCCATTCTTTTTGTGATTGGGCACTATAAACACGTTCTTTTTGTTGGGATTCACAATTTTGATGCTTTGGTTTTGTAAGAAAAGTTTTTCTTTCTACCATTTTCCATTGAATTAAAGTTCTCCCTCAAATTGGGCAAGCTTGGATTCTTATAATAATCTTCATTCTTTTTTTAATTGAGCAAAATAAACACATTTTTCTCATTGGGATGCATGGTTTTGATGCTTTAGTTTTGCAAGAAAAGCTTTTGTTTCCACCATTTTCCTTAGAGTAATAGTTTATCCATTAAATAGGACAAACTTGGATTCAGGTGATAATCTCCATTCTTTTTGTGATTGGGTGCTATAAACACATTTCCCTCAATTAGATACACGATTTTGATTCTTTTGTTTTGCAAGAAAAGCTTTATTTCCATTATTTCCTTGGAATTAAAGTTCATCCACAAAATAGGACAAACTAGGATTCTTTGGATAATCTCTATTCATTTTGCGATAGGGCACTATAAACATTTTCTTATCATTCAGATATATGGCTTTGATGCTTTGGTTTTGTAAGAAAGGCTTTTCTTTCCATTACTTTCCTTAGAATCAAAGTTTATCCCTTAAATTGGCCAAATATGGATTCTCATAATAATTTCCATTCTTATGGTGATTGAGCATAATAAATACATTCTTCTCGTTGGGATGCAACGTTTTGATGCTTTAGTTTTGCAAGGAAAGCTTTTATTTCCATCACTTTCCTTAGATTCAAAGTTTATCCATCAAATGGGACACACTTGGATTCTTGAGATAATCTCCTTTTTTTTGTGATTGGGCACTAAAACATGTTCTTGTCATTGCGATACATGGTTTTGATACTTTGGTTTTGCAAGAAAAGCTTTTCTTTCTACCATTTTCCTTAGAACCAAAGCTCATTCCTCAAATGGGAAAACCTGGATTAACATAACAATCTCCATTCTTTTGGTGATTGGGCATTAGATACATATTCTCCTTGATTGGATACATGATTTTTATTCTTTGGTTTTGCAAAAAAAGCTTTTATTTCCACCATTTTCCTTAGAATCAAAGTTCATCCATCAAATGTGATAAACTTGGATTCTTATGATAAACTCCATTCTTTTTGTGATAGGGCACTACAAACATGTTCTTTTCATTAGGATACATGGTTTTGATACTTTGGTTTTGTAAGAAAAGTTTTTCTTTTCAGCATTGTCCTTAGAATTAAAGTTCATCCCTCAAATTGGATAAGCTTGGATTTTCATAATAATCTCCATTCTTTTATTAATTGAGCATAATAAACACATATCCTCATTAGGATGCACGGTTTTGATGCTTTAGTTTTGCAAGAAAAGCTTTTATTTCCACCATTTTCCTTAAAATCAAAGTTCATCCATAAAATGGGGCAAACTTGGATGCTTGTCATAATCTCCATTCTTTTTATAATTGGGTGCTAAAACATGTTCTTTCCATTGGGATAAATAGTTTTGATGCATTGGTTTTACAAGGAAAGCTTTTCTTTCCACCATTTTCCTTAGAATCGAAGTTGATTCCTCAAATGGGACAAACTTGAATTCACGTAATAATCTCTATTCTTTTCGTGATTGGGCTCTAAAACATGTTCTTTTCATTGGGATGCACAGTTTTAATGCTTTGGCTTCACAAGAGTAGCTTTTGTTTTCACCATTTTCCCTAAAACCAAAGTTCATCCATAAATGGGATAAACTTAGATTCACATGGAAATCTCCATTCTTTCTTGTGAGTGGGCACTATAAACACATTTTCCTCGATTAGATACATGATTTTGATGCTTTGGTTTTGCAGGAAAAGCTTTTATTTCCATATTTTCCTTGGAATCAAAGTTCATTGACCAAATAGGACAAACTTGGATTCTCATGATAATCTCCGTTCTTTTTGTAATTGGGCACTATAAGCACATTTTTTTCATTGGAATACACGATTTTAATGCTTTGGTTTTATAAGAAAAGTTTTTCTACCATTTTCCTTGGAATTAACGTTTTCCCTTAAATTGGACAAACTTGGATTCTTATAATAATCTTTATTCTTTTTTTGATTGAGAACAATAAACATATTTTTCTCATTGTGATGCATGGCTTTGATGCTTTGGTTTTGCAAGAAAAGCTTTTATTTCCACTATTTTCCTTAGGATAAAAGTTTATCCATCAAAAGGGAGAAACTTGGATTCATATGATAATCTTTGTTCTTTTGTGATTGAATGCTATAAACACATTCCCCTTAATTGGTTATACGATTTTGATGCTTTGGTTTTGCAAGAAAAGCTTTATTTCATTTTCCTTAAAATCAAAGTTCATCCATCAAATAGAACAAACTAGGATTCTCATGATAATCTCCATTCATTTTGCGATTGAGCACTATAAAAATGTTCTTTTCATTCAGATATATGGTTTTGATGTTTAGTTTTGTAAGAAAGGCTTTGCTTTCCACCATTTTTCTTAGAATTAAAGTTTGTCCCTCAAATTGGCCAAACATGGATTCTTATAATAATCTTCATTCTTATGGTGATTGAGCACAATAAATACATTCTTCTCATTGGGATACATTTTGATGCTTTACTTTTGCAAGAAAAGCTTTTATTACCACTATTTTCCTTAGATTCAAAGTTCATCCATCAAATGGGACAAACTTGGATTCTTGTGATAATCTCCATTCATTTTGTGATTGGGCACTAAAACATGTTCTTTTCATTGCGATATACGGTTTTAATGCTTTGGTTCTGCAAGAAAAGCTTTTCTTTTCACTATTTTCCTTAGAACCAAAGTTCATTCCTCAAATGGGACAAACCTAGATTCACATAACAATCTCCATTCTTTTGGTGATTAGGCATTATAAACACAATCTCCTTGATTGGATTCACGATTTTGATACTTTGGTTTTGCAAGGAAAGCTTTTATTTCCACCATTTTCCTTAGAATCAAAGTTTATCCATCAAATGGGACAAACTTGGACTCTTGTGATAATCTCCATTCTTTTTGTGATATGGCACTATAAACATGTTCATTTCATTGGGATACATGTTTTTGATGCTTTGGTTTTGTAAGAAAAGCTTTTCTTTTCACCATTTTCTTTAGAATTAAAGTTCGTCCTTTAAAATGGACAAGCTTAGATTCTCCTAGTAATCTCCATTCTTCTATTAATTGAGCATAATAAACACATTCTCCTCATTAGGATACATGGGTTTGATGCTTTGATTTTGCAAGAAAAGCTTTTATTTACACCATTTTCCTTAAAATCAAAGATCATCCATAAAATGGGACAAACTTAGATTCTTCTCATAATCTCCATTCTTTTTACGATTGGGCACTAAAACATGTTCTTTTCATTGGGATAAATAGTTTTGATGCTTTGGTTTTGCAAGAAAAGCTTTTTTTCCACCATTTTCCATAGAATCAAAGTTCATTCCTCAAATGGGACAAACTTGGATTCACATAATAATCTCTATTCTTTTGGTGATTGGGCTCTAGAACATGTTCTTTTCATTGGGATACATGGTTTTGATGCTTTGGTTTCGCAAGAAAAGCTTTTGTTTTCACCATTTTCATTAGAACCAAAGTCCGCCCATCAAATGGGATAAACTTGGATTCATGTGATAATCTCCATTCTTTTTTGTGATTGCGCACTATAGACATGTTCTTTGCATTGGGATACACGATTTTGATGCTTTAGTTTTGCAAGAAAAACTTTTCTTTCCACCATTTTCCTTAGAATCAAAGTTCATTCTTAAATAGGGCAAACTTGGATTCATATAATAATCTCCATTCTTTTGGTGATTAGGCATAATAAACACATTCTTATTGTTGGGATACATGGTTTTGATGCTTTGGTTTTGCGAGAAAAAACTTTTATTTCCACCATTTTCCTTAGAATCAAAGTTCATCCATCAAATGGGAAAAACTTGGATTCTCGAGATAATCTTTATTCAATTTGTGATTAGGCACAATAAACACATTCCTTTTTATTTGGATGCATGATTTTGATGCTTTGGTTTGTCAGGGAAAGCTTTTATTTCCACCATTTTCCTCCAAATCAAATTTCATCCATCAAATGGAACAAACTTGGATTCTCGAGATAATTTCCATTCTTTTTGTGATAGAGGACTATAAACTTGTTCTTTTCATTGGGATATACGGTTTTGATGCTTTGTTTTGTGAGAAAAGATTTTCTTTCCATCGTTTTTCATAGAATTAAAGTTCATCCCTTTAATGGACAAACCTGGAGTCACATAATAATCTGCACTCTTTTGGTGATTGGGCACTATAAACACATTCTCCTTGATTGGAAACACGATTTTGTTGCTTTGGTTTTGCAAGAAAAGCTTTTATTTTCACCATTTTCCTTAGAAATAAAGTTCATCCATCAAATGGGACAAACTCGGATTCTCATGATAATCTCCATTCTTTTTATGATAGGGGACTATAAACATGTTCTTTTCATTGGGATACACGGCTTTGATGCTTTGTTTTGTAAGAAAAGCTTTTCTTTCTACCGTTGTCCTTAGAATTAAAGTTCGTCCCTCAAATTGGATAACCTTGGATTCTCATAATAATCTCCATTCTTTTGTTAATTGAGCATAATAAACATATTTTTCTCATTGGGGTTCACGGTTTTGATGCTTTGGTTTTGCAAGAAAAGCTTTTATTTTCACTATTTTCCTTAAAATCAAAGTTCATCCATAAAATGGGACAAACTTGGATTCTTGTTATAATCTCCATTCTTTTTATGATTGGGCACTAAAACATGTTCTTTTCATTAGGATAAACAATTTTGATGCTTTGGCTTTGCAAGAAAAGCTTTTCTTTCCACCATTTTCCTTAGAATCAAAGTTCATTCCTCAAATGTGACAAACTTGGATTCATGTAATAATCACTATTTTTTTGGTAATTGGGCTCTAAAACATGTTCTTTTCATTGGGATACATGGTTTTGATGCTTTGATTTTGCAAGAAAAGCTTTTCTTTCTCCCATTTTCCATAAAATCAAAGTTTATTCAACAAATGGGACATACTTGGATCCTGGTGATAATCTCTATTGATGGAGATCAACTTGCACAAACACCTATTTCCAACCATTCTTATGATCCTTTGCAAGGAATTAGAGGTCCAATGA
>JBBYHK010486979.1:0-16679 GCA_038382065.1 Adansonia grandidieri | reverse complement strand
TCATGGATAAACTTTAATTATAAGGAAAATGGTGGAAAGAAAAGTTTTTCTTCCAAATCCTATACATCAATATCTTATATCCCAATGAGGAAAACATGGTTGTAGGGCTCATAACAAAAAGAATGGAGATTATTACAAGTATCCAAGTTTGTCTCATTCCATGGATGAACATTAATTACAAGGAAAATGATGGAAAGAAAAGTTTGTCTTGGAAATCCTAAACATCAATATCATTTATCCTAATGTGGAGAAGATGATTGTAGTACCAATAACAAAAAGAATGGAGATTATTATGAGTATCCAAGTTTGTCTTATTTCATAGATGAACTTTCATTATAAGGAAAATGGTGGAAAGAAATGCTATTCTTGTAAATTTAAAGCATCAATATCTTGTATCCCAATGAGGAAAACATGATTGTATTGCCCATAACATAAAAATAGAGTTTATTACGAGTATCCAGGTTTGTCTCATTTCACAGATGAACTTTGATTATAAGGAAAATGGTGGAAAGAAAAGCTTTTCTTCCAAATCCAATGCACTAGTATCCTGTATCCCAATAAGGAGAACATGGTTATAGTGGTCATAACAAAAAGGATGGAGATTATTACGAGTATCCAAGTTTGTCTTTTTCTTGCAAATCCTAAGCATCAATATCTTGTATCCCAATGTGGAAAACATGATTGTAGTGCCCAATTTCAAATAGAATGGAGATTATTATGAGAATCCAAGTTTGACTCATTTCACTAATGAACTTTAATTATAAAGAAAATGATGGAAGGAAAAGCTTTTCTTGTAAATTGAAAGCATCAATATCGTGTATCCCAATAAGGAGAACATGATTGTAGTGCCCATAACATAAAGAATGAAGTTTATTATGAGTATCCAAGTTTGTCTCATTTCACAAATAAACTTTGACTATAAGAAGAATGGTGGAAAGAAAAGCTTTTCTTCTAAATCCAATGCAACAATATCATGTATCCCAATAAGGAGAACATGGTTGTAATGCTCATAACAAAAAGAATGGCGATTATTACAAGTATCCAAGTTCATCTCATTTCAAGGATAAATGTTAATTACATGGAAAATGATGGAAAAAAAATGCTTTTCTTGCAAATCCAAAGCATTAATATCATGTATCCTAATATGGAGAATAATATTGTAGCACCTAATTTAAAATAGAATGTAGATTTTTATGAGAATCCAGGTTTGACTCATTTCACCAATGAACTTTGATTATAAGAGAAATGATGGAAGGAAAAGCTTTTCTTGAAAATCCAAAGCATCAATGTTATGCATCCCAATGAGGAGAACATGATTGTAGTGCCCATAACAAAAAGAATAGAGATTATTACAAGTATCCAAGTTTGTAAGGAAAATGGTGGAAAGAAAAGCTTTTCTTGCAAATTCAAAGTATCAATAGCATGTATCCTAATAAGGTGAACATGATTACAGTGCCTGCTAACAAAAATGAATCAAGCTTATTTGAGTATCCAAGTTTGTCTCAATTCACGAAAGAACTTTGATTATAAGGTAAATGGTGGAAATAAAAGTTTTTCTTGCAAATCCAAAACATTAATATCATTTATCCTCATGTGGAAAACATGATTATAGTACCCAATCACAAAAAGAATGGAGATTATTATGAGTGTACAAGTTCTCTCATTTGACAGATAAACTTTGATTATAGGGAAAATAAAGGAAAAAAAAGCTTTCATTGCAAATCCAAAGCATCAATATCGCATATCCCAATGAGGAGAACATGATTTAATGTCAATAACATAAAAAATGGAGATTATTATGAGTGCCTAAGTTTGCCTCATTTCATGGATAAGCTTTGATTCTAAGGAAAATGGTGGAAAGAAAAGCTTTTCTTGCAAATCCAATGCATTAATATCGTATATCGCAATGCAGAGAACATGGTTATAGTGCTCATAACAAAAAGAATGAAGATTATTATGAGTATCCAAGTTTATCTCATTTCACGGATGAACATTAATTATAAGGAAAATGGTGAAAAGAAAAGTTTTTCTTCCAAATCCAAAGCATCAATATCGTTTATCCCAATGTAGAGAACATGAATGTGGTGCCCAAAACAAAAAGAATGGAGACTATTACTAGTATCCAAGTTTGTATCATTTCATGGATGAGCATTAATTATAAGTAAAATGATGAAAAAAAAAAGCTTTTCGTCCAAATCCAATGCATCAATATTGTGTATCCCAGTGAGGAGAACATAGTTGTAGTGCTCATGATAAAAAGAATGGAGATTATTATGAGTATCCAAGCTTGTCTCATTTCACCAATAAATGTTAATCATTTGGAAAATGGTGGAAAGCAAAGCTTCGCTTGCAAATCCAAAGGATCAATATCATGTATCCCAATATGGAGAACATGATTGCAGTGCCCAATTTCAAATAGAATAAAGATTATTATGACAATCCAAGTTTGACTCATTTCACCAATGAACTTTGATTATAAAGAAAATGATGGAAGGAAAAGCTTTTCTTGCAAATCGAAAGCATTAATATTGTGTATCCCAATGAGGAGAACAAGATTGTAGTGCCCATAACATAAACAATAGAGTTTATTACGAGTATCCAAGTTTATCTCTTTTCATGGATGAACTTTGATTATAAGGAGAATGGTGGAAAGAAAAGCTTTTCCTCCAAATCCCATGCAACAATATCATGTATCCTAATAAGGAGAACATGGTTGTAGTGCTCATAACAAAAAGAATGAAGATTATTATGGGTACTCAAGTTCGTCTCATTTCACAGATGAACGTTAATTACATGAAAAATGATAAAGAATGCTCCTTTTCCAAATCCAAAGCATCAATATCATGTATTCCAATATGAAGAACATGATTGTAGTGCCCAATTTCAAATGGAATGGAGATTATTATTAGAATTCAAGTTTGACTCATTTCACCAATGAACTTTGATTATAAGGAAAATGGTGGAAGGAAAATCTTTTCTTGCAAATCCAAAGCATCAATATCGTGCATCCCAATGAGGAAAACATGATTGTACTACCCATAACAAAAAGAATGGAGATAATAACAAGTTTCCAAGTTTGTCTTATTTCACAGTTGAACATTGATTGTAAGGAAAATGGTGGAAACAAAAGTTTTTCTTACAAATCCAAAGTATTAATAACGTGCATCCCAATGAGGTGAACATGATTGTACTGCTTATTAACAAAATGAATCAAGCTTATTACAAGCATCTAAGTTCATCTCAATTCATGGATGAACTTTGATTATAAGGAAAATGGTGGAAAAAAAGTTTTTGTTGCAAATTGAAAGCATCAATATCGTTTATCCTAATATGGAGAACATGATTATAGTGCCCAATCATGAAAAGAATGGAGATTATTATGAGCATACATGTGTGTCCCATTTGACGGATGAACTTTAATTTTAAGGAAAATAATGAAAAAAAAAGCTTTCCTTGCAAATCCAAAGCATCAATATCGTATATCCCAATGAGGAGAACATGATTTAGTGTTAATAACATAAAGAATAGAGATTATTATGAGTACCTAAATTTGTCTCATTTCACGGATGAGCTTTGATTCTAAGGAAAATGGTGGAAAGAAAAGCTTTTCTTGCAAATCCAATGCAATAATATCATGTATCCCAATGAGGAAAGCATGGTTATAGTGCTCATAATAAAAATAATAAGGATTATTACGAGTATCCAAGTTTGTATCATTTCATGGATTAACATTAATTATAAGGAAAATGATAGAAAAAAAAGCTTGTCTTCCAAATCCAATGCATTAATGTTGTGCATCCTAATGAGGAGAACATGGTTGTAATACTCATGACAAAAAGAATAGAGATTATTACAAGTATCTAAGTTTGCCTCATTTCATAGATGAATGTTCATTATATGGAAAATGATGGAAAAAAAGCTTTCCTTGCAGATCAAAAGCATCAATATCATGCATCCCAATGTGGAGAACATGATTATAGTGCCCAATTTCAAATAAAGTGGAGATTATTGTGAGAACTTAAGTTTGACTCTTTTCACCAATGAACTTTGATTATAGCAAAAAGGATGGAAGGAAAAGCTTTTCTTGCAAATCCAAAGCAATAATACTGTGCATCCCAATGAGAAAGACATGATTGTAGTGCCCATAAGAAAAAGAATGGAGATTATTAGAAGTATCCAAGTTTGTCTTATTTCACGGATAAACATTGATTGAAAGGACAATGGTGGAAAGAAAAGCTTTTCTTGCTAATCCAAAGCAACAATATCATGTATCCCAATAAAGTGAACATGATTGTAGTGTCCATTAACAAAATGAATCAAGATTATTATGAATATCCAAGTTTGTCTTATTTCACAGATGAACTTTGATTATAAGGAAAATGGTTGAAAGAAAATTTTTTCTTGCAAATCCAAAGCATCAATATCATTTATCCCAATGTGGAGAACATGATTATAGTGCCCAATCACAAAAAGAATGGAGATTATTATGAGTATACATGTTTATCTCATTTCACAGATGAACTTTGATTATAAGGAAAATGATGAAAAGAAAAGCTTTCCTTGCAAATCCAAAGCATCAATATCGTGCATCCCAATAAGGAGAACATGATTTAGTGTCAATAACAAAAAGAATAGAGATTATTATGGGTATCCAAGTTAGTCTCATTCCATGGATGAACTTTGATTCTAAGGATAATGCTAGAAAGAAAAATTTTTCTTAAAAATCCAAAGCATCAATATTATTGATCCCAATGTGTAGAACTTGATGTGGTGCCAATAACAAAAAGAATAGAGATTATTATGAGTATCCAAGTTTGTCTCATTTCAAAAATAAAATTTTATTATAAGGAAAATGGTAAAAAGAAATGCTTTTCTTGCAAATCTAAAGCATCAATATCACGTATCCCAATGAGGAAAACATGATTGTAGTGGCCATAACATAAAGAACGGACTTTATTATTAATATCCAAGTTTGTCTCATTTCACGAATGAACTTTGATTATAAGGAAAATGGTGAGAAGAAAAGCTTTTCTTCAAAATCCAATGCATCAATATCGTGTAGCCAAATGAGGAGAACATGGTTGTAGTGCTCATAACAAAAAGAATGGTGATTGTTACGAGTATCCAACTTTGTCTTATTTCATGGATGAATGTTAATTATATGGAAAATGATGGAAAGAAAAGCTTTCCTTGCAAATGCAAAGCATCAATATCATGTATCCCAATGAGGAGAACATTATTGTAGTGCCCAATTTCAAACAAAATGGAAATTATTATGAGAACCCAAGTTTGACTAATTTCACCAATAAGCTTTGACTATAAGGAAAATGATGGAAAGAAAAGCTTTTCTTGCAAATCCAAAGCAACGATATCACGCATCCCAATGAAGAGAACATGATTGAAGTGCCCATGACAAAAAGAATGGAGATTATTACAAGTATCCAAGTTTGTCTCATTTCACGTATGAACATTGATTGTAAAGAAAATTTTGAAAAGAAAAGCTTTCCTTGCAAATCCAACATCAGTATCATGTATCCCAGTGCGGAGAAAATGCTTATAATTTCGAATCATAAAAAAAATGAAAATTATTACGAGTATACATGTTTGTCCAATTTCACGGATGAACTTTGGTTATAAAAAAAATGATGGAAAAAAAAGTTTTCCTTACAAATCCAAAGCATCAATATCGTGTATCCTAATGAGGAGAACATGATTGTAGTGCCTATTAACAAAATGAATCAAGCTTATTACAAGTATCTAAGTTCATCTCAATTCATGGATGAACTTTAATTATAAGGAAAATGGTGGAAAAAAAAGTTTTTCTTGCAAATTGAAAGCATCAATATCGTTTATGCTAATATGGAGAACATGATTATAGTGCCCAATCACAAAAAGAATAGAGATTATTATGAGTATACATGTTTATCCCATTTAACAGATGAACTTTAATTATAGGGAAAATAATGGGAAAAAAAACTTTCCTTGCAAATCCAAAGCATTAATATCATATATCCCAATGAAGAGAACATGATTTAGTGTCAATAACATAAAGAATGGAGATTATTACGAGTACCTAAGTTTGTCTCATTTCATGAGTGAGCTTTGATTCTAAAGAAAATGGTGAAAAGAAAAGCTTTTTGTGCAAATCCAATACATTAATATCGTGTATCCCAATGAAGAGAACATGGTTATAATGCTCATAACAAAAATAATGAAGATTATTATGAGTATCTAAGTTTGTATCATTTTATGGATGAACATTAATTATGAGGAAAATGATGAAAAAAAAGCTTTTCTTCCAAAACCAATGCATTAATGTTGTGCATCCTGATGAGGTGAACATGGTTGTAATGCTCATGACAAAAAGAATGAAGATTATTACTAGTATCCAAGTTTGCCTTATTTCACAGATAAATGTTCATTATATGGAAAATGATGGAAAGAAAAGCTTTCCTTGCAAATTCAAAGCATCAATATCATGTATCCCAATAGGGAGAACATTATTGTACTATCTAATTTCAAACAAAATGGAGATTATTATGAGAACCCAAGTTTGACTAATTTCACCAATGAACTTTGGTTATAAGGAAAATGATGGAAAGAAAAGCTTTTGTTGCAAATCCAAAGCATCGATATCACGCATCCCAATAAAAAGAACATGATTGTAGTGCCTATGACAAAAAGAATCAAGATTATTAGAAGTATCCAAGTTTGTCTCATTTCTCAAATGAACATTTATTGTAAAGAAAATTTTGGAAAGAAAAGCTTTCCTTGCAAATCTAGCATAATATCGTGTATCCTAGTGTGGAGAACATGTATATAATTCTGAATCACAAAAAATATAAAAATTATTACGAATATACATGTTTGTCCAATTTCACGGATGAACTTTGATTATAAGGAAAATGATGGAAAGAAAAGCTTTCCTTATAAATCCAAAGCGTCAATATCGTGTATCCCAATGAGGAGAACATTATTATAGTGCCTATTAACAAAATGAATCAAGATTATTACGAGTATCTAAGTTCATCTCAATTCATGAATGAACTTTGATTATAAGGAAATTGGTGGAAAAAAGTTTTTGTTGCAAATTAAAAGCATCAATATCGTTTGTCCTTATATGGAGAACATGATTATAGTGCCCAATCACAAAATGAATAGAGATTATTACGAGGATACATGTTTGTCCCATTTAATGGATGAACTTTAATTATAAGGAAAAAAAAGAAAAAAAAGCTCTCCTTGCAAATCCAAAGCATCAATATCGTATATCCCAACGAGGAAAACATGATTTAGTGTCAATAACATACAGAATGGAGATTATTACGAGTACCTAAGTTTGTCTCATTTCATGGTTGAGCTTTGATTCTAAGGAAAATGGTGGAAAGAAAAGCTTTTCTTGCAAATCCAATGCATTAATATCGTGTATCCCAATGAGGAGAACGTGGTTTTAGTGCCCATAACAAAAAGATTATTACGAGTATCCAAGTTTGTATCATTTCATGGATGAACATTAATTATGAGGAAAATGACAAAAAAAAAGCTTTTCTTCCAATTCCAATGCATTAATGTCGTGCATCTCGATGAGGAGAACATGGTTGTAATGCTCATGACAAAAAGAATGGAGATTATTATGAGTATCCAAGTTTGCCCCATTTCACAGATGAATGTTCATTATATGGAAAATGATGGAATGAAAAGCTTTCCTTGCAAGTCCAAAGCATCAATATCATGTATCCCAATGGTGAGAACATTATTGTAGTGCCCAATTTCAAACGAAATAGAGATTATTATGAGAACCCAACTTTGACTAATTTCATCAATTAACTTTGATTATAAGGAAAATGATGGGAAGAAAAGCTTTTGTTGCCAATCCAAAGCATCGATATCACGCATCCCAATGAGGAGAACATGATTGTAGTGCACATGACAAAAAGAATGGAGATTATTACAAGTATCCAAGTTTGTCTCTTTTCGCGAATGAACATTAATTGTAAAGAAAATTTTGGAAAGAAAAGCTTTCCTTGCAAATCCAGCATTAATATCATCTATCCCAGTGTGGAGAACTTGTTTATAATTTCGAATCACAATAAGAATGGAAATTATTACGAGTGTACATGTTTGTCCAATTTCATGGATGAACTTTGATTATAAGGAAAATGATGGAAAGAAAAGCTTTCCTTGTAAATCCAAAGTGTCAATATCATGCATCCCAATGAGGAGAACATGATTGTAATGCCTATTAACAAAATGAATCAAGCTTATTACGAGTATCTAAGTTCATCTCAATTCGTGGATGAGCTTTGAATATAAGGAAAATGGTGGAAAAAAAGTTTTTCTTGCAAATTGAAAGCATCAATATCGTTTATCCTAATATAGAGAACATGATTATAGTGCCCAATCAAAAAAAGAATGGAGATTATTATGAGTATACATGTTTATCCCATTTGACAGATGAACTTTAATTATAAGGAAAATAATGGAAAAAAAAGCTTCCCTTGCAAATCCAAAGCATCAATACCATATATCCCAATGAGGAGAACATGATTTGGTGTCAATAACATAAAGAATGGAGATTATTACGAGTCCCTAAGTTTGTCTCATTTCACGGATGAGCTTTGATTCTAAGGAAAATGGTGGAAAGAAAAGCTTGCAAATCCAATGCATTAATATCGTGTATCCCAATGAGGAGAATAGGGTTATAGTGCTCATAAAAAAAATAAAGATTATTACGAGTATCCAAGTTTGTATCATTTCATGGATGAACATTAATTATAAGGAAAATAACGGAAGAAAAAGCTTTTCTTCCAAATCCAATGCATTAATGTCATGCATCCCAATGAGGAGAACATGGTTGTAATGGTCATGACAAAAAGAATAGAGATTATTACGAGTATCCAAGTTTGCCTCATTTCACAGATGAATGTTCATTATACGGAAAATGATGGAAAGAAAGGCTTTCCTTGCAAGTTGAAAGCATCAATATCATGTATCCCAATATGCAGAATATGATTGTAGCGCCCAATTTCAAATAAAGTGGAGATTATTGTGAGAACCCAAGTTTGACTCATTTCACCAATAAACTTTGATTATAAAGAAAAAGATGGAAGGAAAAGCTTTTCTTGCAAATCCAAAGCAATAATATCGTGCATCCCAAAGAGGAAAACATGATTGTAGTGCCCATAAGAAAAGGAATGGAGATTATTACAAGTATCCAAGTTTGTCTCATTTCACGGATAAACATTGATTGAAAGGAAAATGGTGGAAAGAAATGCTTTTCTTGCAAATCCAAAGCATGAATATTATGTATCCCAATAAGGTGAACATGATTGTAGTGCCCATTAACAAAATGAATCAAGATTATTATGAATATCCAAGTTTGTCTTATTTCATGGATGAACTTTGATTATAAGGAAAATGGTTGAAAGAAAATTTTTTCTTGCAAATCCAAAGCATCAATATCATTTATCCCAATGTGGAGAACATGATTATTGTGCCCAATCACAAAAAGAATGGAGATTATTATGAGTATACATGTTTATCTCATTTCACGGATGAACTTTGATTATAAGGAAAATGATAAAAAGAAAAGCTTTCCTTGCAAATCCAAAGTATCAATATCATGTATCCCAATGAGGAGAAGATGATTTAGTGTCAAGAACAAAAAGAATGGAGATTATTATGGGTATCCAAGTTTGTCTCGTTTCATGGATAAACTTTGATTCTAAGGATAATACTAGAAAGAAAAGTTTTTCTTGTAAATCCAAAGCATCAATATTGTTTATCCTAATGTGTAGAACTTGATGTGGAGCCAATAACAAAAGGAATGGAGATTATTATGAGTATCCAAGTTTGTCTCATTTCACAGATGAATTTTTACTATAAGGAAAATAGTGAAAAGAAATGCTTTTCTTGCAAATCCATAGCATCAATATTATATATCCCAATGAGGAAAATATGATTGTAGGGGCCATAACATAAAGAATAGACTTTATTATTAGTATCTAAGTTTGTCTCATTTCACGGATAAACTTTGATTATAAGGAAAATGGCAGAAAGAAAAGCTTTTCTTCTAAATCCAATGCATCAATATCATGTATCCCAATGAGAAAAATATGATTGCGGTGGCCATAACATAAAGAATGGACTTTATTATTAGTATCCAAGTTTATCTCATTTCACTGATGAACTTTGATTATAAGGAAAATGGAAGAAAGAAAAGCTTTTCTTCCAAATCCAATGCATCAATATCATGTATCCAAATGAGGAGAACATGGTTGTAGTGCTCAAAACAAATAGAATAACGATTATTACAAGTATCCAAGTTTGTCTCATTTCACGAATGAATGTTAATTATATGGAAAATGATGGAAAGAAAAGCTTTCCTTGCAAATCCAAAGCATCAATATCATGTATCCCAATAGGGAGAACATTATTGTAGTGCCCAATTTCAAACAAAATGGAGATTATTATGAGAACCCAAGTTTGACTAATTTCACAAATTAACTTTGATTATAAGGAAAATAATGGAAAAAAAAAGCTTTTCTTGCAAATCCAAAGCATCGATATCGCACATCCCTATGAGGAGAACATGATTGTAGTGCCCATGACAAAAAGAATGGAGATTATTTCAAGTATCCAAGTTTGTCTCATTTCATGAATTGAACATTGATTGTAAAAAAAATTTTGGAAAGAAAAGCTTTCCTTGCAAATCCAGCATCAATATCGTGTATCCCAGTGTGGAGAACATGTTTATAATTCCGAATCACAAAAAGAATGGAAATTATTTACGAGTGTACATGTTTGTCCAATTTCATAGATGAGCTTTGATTATATGGAAAATGATGGAAAGAAAAGCTTGCCTTGCAAATTCAAAGCTTTAATATCGTGTATCCCAATGTGGAGAACATGATTTAGTGTTAATAACAAAAAGAATGGAGATTATTACAAGTATCCAAGTTTGTTTCATTTCACGGATGAACTTTAATTATAAGGAAAATGGTGGAAAGAAATTTTTTTTCTTGCAAATCCAAAGCATTAATATCATTTATCCCAATGTGGAGACATGATTATAGTGCCCAATCACAAAAAGAATGGAGATTGTTATGAGTATACATGTTTGTCTCATTTCACAGGTGAACTTTGATTATAAGGAAAATGATGGAAAGAAAAGCATTCTTTGCAAATCCAAAGCATCAATATGGTGTATCCCAACGAGGAGAACATGGTTTAGTATCAATAACCAAAAAATGTAGATTATTACGGGCATCCAAGTTTACCTCATTTCACGGATGAACTTTGATTATAAGGATAATGGTGGAAAGAAAAGTTTTTCTTCCAAATCCAAAGCATCAATATCGTTTATCCCGATGTGGAGAACTTGATTGTGGTGCCAATAACAAAAAAACTGGAGATTATTATGAGTATCCAAGCTTGTCTTATTTCACAGATTAACTTTTATTATAAGGAAAATGGTGGAAAGAAATGCTTTTCTTGCAAATCCAAAGCATTAATGTCGTGTATCCCAATGAGGAGAAAATGATTGTAGTTCCCATAACATAAAGAATGGAGTTTATTATGAGTATCCAAGTTTGTCTCATTTCGCGGATTAACTTTTATTATATGGAAAATGATGGAAAGAAAAGCTTTTCTTGTAAATCCAAAGCATCAATATCGTGCATCCCAATGAGGAGAACATGATTGTAGTGCCCACGACAAAAAGAATGGAATTATTACAAGTATTGAAGTTTGTCTCATTTTACGGATGAACATTAATTATAAGGAAAATTATGGAAGAAAAGCTTTTCTTGCAAATCCAAAGCATCAATATCGTGTATCCCAATGCGAAGAACATGATTATAGTACCTAATCATAGAAAAAGTGGAGATTATTACAAGTATAAATGTTTGTCAAATTTCACGAATGAACTTTGATTATAACAAAAATAATGGAATGAAAAGCTTTCCTTGCGAATCCAAAGCATTAATATCGTGTATCCTAATGAGGAGAACATGATTTAGTGTCAATAAGAAAAAGAATGGAGATTATTACGAGTATCCAAGTTTGTCTCTTTTCACGGATTATCCTTGATTCTAAGGAAAATGGTGGAAAGAAAAGCTTTTGTTACAAATCAAATGCATCAATATCGTGTATCCTAATGAGGAGAACATGGTTGTAGCGCTCATAACATAAAGAGTGGAGATTATTACGAATATGCAAGTTCATCTCATTTCACGAATGAACATTAGTTCATTCGAACATAATGGAAAGAAAAGCTTTTCTTGCAAATCCAAAGCATCAATATCATGTATCCCAATGTGGAGAACATGATTGTAGTGCTTAATTTCAAATAGAATGGTGATTATTATGAGAATCCAAATTTAACTCATTTCACAAATGAACTTTGATTATAAGGAAAATGGTGGAAAGAAAAGCTTTTCTTGCAAATCCAAAGCATCAATATCATGTATTGTAATGAGAAGAACATATTGTAGTGCCCATAACAAAAAGAATGGAGATTAATACAAGTATCCAAGTTTGTCTCTTTTCATGAATGAACTTTGATTATAAGGAAAATGACGAAAAGAAAAGCTTTTCTTGAAAATCCAAAGCATCAATATCATGTAACATAATGAAGAGAACATGATTGTAGTGCCCATAACAAAAAGAATTGAGATTAATACAAGTATCCAAGTTTGTCTCTTTTCATGGATAAACTTTGATTATGAGAAAAATGATGAAAAGAAAAGCTTTTCCTGTAAATCCAAAGCATCAATATCATGTATCCTAATGTGGATAACATGATTGTAGTGCCCAATTACAAACAGAATGGAGATTATTATGAGAATCTAGGTTTGACTTTTTTCACCAATGAACTTTGATTGTAAGAAAATGGTGGAAAGAAAAGCTTTTCTTGCAAATCCAAAGCATGAATATCTTGTATCCTAATGAGGATAACATGATTATAGTGCTCATAACAAAATGAATGGATATTATTATGAGTATCCAAGTTTGTCACATTTCACGAATGAACATTAATTATTAGGAAAATGGTGGAAAGAAAAGCCTTTTCTTGCAAATGCAAAGCATCAATATCACAGATCCTAATAAGGAGAACATGATTGTAGTGCTCATAACAAAATGAATAGAGATTGTTATGAGTGTCCAAGTTTATCACATTTCATGGATGAACATTAATTATATGGAAAATGATGGAAAGAAAAGCTTCTCTTGCAAATCCAAAGCATTAATATCATGTATCCCAATATGGATAACATGACTGTAGTCCCCAATTACAAAAAGAATGGAGATTATTATGAGTATCCAAGTTTATCATATTTCACAGATAAACTTTGATTATAAGGAAAATGGTGGAAAGAAAAGCTTTTCTTGCAAATCCATAGCATCAATATCATGCATCCCAATGTGAAGGGCATGATTATACTGCCCAATCACAAAAGGAATAGAGATTATTACTAGAATCCAAGTTTGCCTTATTTCACTGATGAATTTTGATTATAAGGAAAATGGTGGATAGAAAAGCTTTTCTTGCAAACCCAAAGCATCAATATCGTGTATCCCAAAGAGGAAAACATGATTCTAGTGCTCATAACAAAATAAATGGAGATTATTACGAGTATCCAAGTTTATCAGATTTCATGGATGAATATTGATTATAAGGAAAGTGGTGGAAAGAAAAGCTTTTCTTACAAATCCAAAGCATCAATATCATGTATCCCAATGTGGAGAACAAGATTATAGTGCCCAATTATGAATAGAATGGAGATTATTATAAGAATCTAGGTTTGACTTATTTCACTAATGAACTTTGATTGTAAGGAAAATAGTGGAAAGAAAAGCTTTTCTTGCAAATCCAAAGCATCAATATTATGTATCCCAATGAAGAGAACATGATTGTAGTGCTCGTAACAGAATGAATGGAGATTATTATGAGTATCCAAGTTTGTCACATTTGACAGATGAACATTAATTATAAGGGAAAACAATGGAAAGAAAAGCTTTTCTTGCAAATCCAAAGCGTCAATATCATGTACCAATATAGGGAACAAGATTGTAGTGCCCAATTACAAAAAAGAGTGGAGATTATTATGATTACCCAAGTTTTATCACATTTCACGGATAAACTTTGATTATAAGGAAAATGGTGGAACGAAAAGCTTTTCTTGCAAATCCAAAGCATCAATATCGTGCATCCCAACGTGAAAAGCATGATTGTACTACCCAATCACAAAAAGAATGGAGATTTTTACAAGAATCTATGTTTGGCTTATTTCACTGATGAACTTTGATTATAAGGAAAATGGTGGAAAGAAATGTTTTTCTTGCAAATCCAAAGCACAATATCGCGTATCCTAATGAGGAGAACACGATTGTAGTGTCCATAACAAGAACAATGGAGATTATTGCAAGTATCCAAGTTTATCTCATTTCACAGTTGAACTTTGATTATATGAAAGATGGTGGAAAGAAAAGCTTTCCTTGCAAATCCAAAGCATTAAGAACGTGTATCCCAATGAGAAGAATATGATTGTAGTGCTCATAACAAAAAGAATGGAGATTATTACGAGTATCTAAGTTTGTCTCATTTCACTGATTAACATTAATTATATGACAAATAGTGGAAATAAAGGTTTTTCTTGCAAATCCAAAGCATTAATATCGTGTATCCCAATATGGAGAACATGATTGTAGTGCCTAATCATGAAAAAAATAGAGATTATTATGAGTATTCATGTTTGTCTCATTTCACTAGTGAACTTGGATTATAAGGAAAATGGTGGAAAGAAAAGCTTTTCTTGCAAATCTAAAACATCATAATTATGTATCCCAATCAGGTGAACATGATTGTCATGCTCATAACAAAAAAAATGAAGATTATTATGTGTATCCATGTTTGTCTTACTTCACAGATGAACATTAATTATAAAGAAAATGATGGAAAGAAAAGTTTTCCTGTAGATCCAAAGCATCAATATCGTGTTTTCGAATGATAGGAACATGATGTGGTGCTCATAAAGATTATTATAAGTATCTAACTTTGTCTCATTTCATGGATGAATATTAATTTTAAGGAAAATGACAGAAAAAAAGCTTTTCCTGTAAATCGAAACCATCAATAACATGTATCCTGATGTAGAGAACATAATTGTGTGGCCAATTACAAGTAGAAATAAGATTACTATGAGACTCTAAGTTTGACTCATTTCATGAATGAACCTTGATTATAAGGAAAACAGTGGAAGGAAATGGTTTTCTTGCAAATCTAAAGCATCAATATCGTATATCCTAACTTGGAGCACATGATTGTAGTGCCAATAACAAAAAGAATGGAAATTATTATGAGTATCCAAGTTTGGCTCTTTTCGAGGATGAACTTTGATTATAAGAAATATGGTGGAAAGAAAAGCTTTTCTTGCAAATCCAAAGCATCAATATCGTGTATCCGAATGATGAGAACATGATTGTAGTGTCCATAACAAAAAAGAATGGAGATTACTACCAGTATCCAAGTTTGTATCATTTCATGGATAAACATTAATTTTAAGGAAAATGACAGAAATAAAAGCTTTTCCTGTAAATCTAAAGCATTAGTAACATAATTGTAATCCCTAACAAAAAGAATAAAGATTATTAGAAGTACCCAAGTTTGTATTTTTTCAAGGATGAACTTTGATTACAAGGAAAATGGTGGAAAGAAAAGTTGCTCTTCCAAATCCAAAGCATCAATATCATGTATCCCAATGCGAGAACATAATTGTAGTGCCAATAACAAAAAGAATGGAGACTATTACGAGTATCCAATTTTGTCTCATTTCATGGATGAGCTTTGATTAGAAGAAAAATTATGGAAAGAAAAGCTTTTCTTACAAATCCAAAGCATCAATATCATGTATCCCAATGAGGAGAACATGACTGTAGTGCTCATAACAAAATGAATGGAGATCATTACGAGTATCCAAGTCTGTCTCATTTTACGGATGAACATTAATTATAAGGAAAGTGGTGGAAAGAAAAGCTTTTCTTGCAAATCCAAAGATCAATAATGTGCATCCCAACATGAAAAGCATGATTGTACTGCCCAATCACAAAAAGAATGGAGATTATTACGAGAATCCATGTTCGACTCATTTCATTGATGAACTTTGATTATAAGGAAAATGGTGGAAAGAAATGCTTTTTCTTGCAAATGCAAAGCATAATATCGCCTATCCTAATGAGGAGAACATGATTGTAGTGCCCATAACAAGAAGAATGGTGATTATTGCAAGTATCCAAGTTTGTCTCTTTTCACGGTTGAACTTTGATTATATGAAAAATGGTTGAAGGAAAAGCTTTTCTTGCAAATCCAAAGCATTAATAATGTGAATCCCAATGAGAAAAACATGATTGTAGTGCTCATAAAAAAAAGAATAGAGATTGTTTTGAGTATCTAAGTTTGTCTTATTTCACTGATTTACATTAATTATACAAACAATAGTGGAAATAAAGGTTTTTCTTGCAAATCCAAAGTGTCAATATCGTGTATCCCAATATGAAGAACATGATTGTAGTGCCCAATCATAAAAAAATAGTGATTATTATGAGTATTCATGTTTGTCTCATTTCACTAGTGAACTTTGATTATAAGCAAAATGGTGGAATGAAAAGCTTTTCTTGCA
>JBBYHK010486968.1:0-16680 GCA_038382065.1 Adansonia grandidieri | reverse complement strand
TGAAAATTATAATAAGTATCCATGTTTGTCTCACTTAAATGATATACTTTGATTCCAAGGAAAATGACAGAAAAAAACCTTTTCTTGAGAAACCAAAGCATCAATATCATTTATCCCAATGAGGAGAACTTGTTTATGGTGGTCAATCACAAAAAGAGTGCAAATTATTACAAGAATCGATGTTTGTCTCATTTGACTGGTAAACTTTGGTTCTAAGGAAAATAGTGAAAAGAAAAGTTTTCCTAGGAGAGTAAAGCATTAATATCATGAATCCCAATAAGGTTAACATGTTTATGGTGCCTAATCTCAAAAAGAATAGAAATTATTACGAGTATCCATGCTTGTCTCATTTATTGGATGATCTTTGATTTAAAGGAAAAGGGTGAAAGAAAAGCTTTTCTTGTGAAATAAAAGCATTAACATCATGTATCCCAATAAGGAGAACATGTTAGAGTTGGCCAATCCCAAAAAAAATGCAGATTATTTTAAGATTCAATTTTTGTCTCATTTGACAAACAAGCTTTGGTTCTAAGGAAAATGGTGGAAAGAAAAGCTTTTCATGGGAAACCAAAGCATTAATATCATGGATCTTAATGAGGGGATCATGCTTAAGGTGCCCAATCACAAAAGAATGAAAATTATAATAAGTATCCATGTTTGTCTCACTTAAATGATAGACTTTGAATCTAAGAAAAATGACAGAAAAAAGATCTTTTCTTGAGAAACTAAAGCATCAATATCATTTATCCCAGTAAGGAGAACTTGTTTATGGCGGTCAATCACAAAAAGAATGTAGATTATTATGAGAATTGATGTTTGTCTCATTTGATAGGTGAACTTTGGTTCTAAGGGAAATAGTGAAAAGAACAGCTTTTCTTAGGAGACCAAAGCAATAATATCATGAATCCCAATGAGGATAACATGTTTATGGTGGCCAATCACAAAAAGAATGGAAATTTTACAAGTACCAATGCTTGTCTCATTTAACAAGCGAACTTTGATTCAAAGTAAAATGATGGAAGAAAAAACTTTTCTTGGGAAACCAAAGAATCAATAGATATAAACCAATGAGGAGAACATGCTTATGGTTGCCAATAAGAAAAAGAATGCAGATTATTATGAGAATCGCTGTTTGTCTGTCTTGATAGAAGTGTTTTGGCTCTAAGAACAATAATGGAAATAAAGGCTTTTCTTGGAAGACCAAAGCATTAAAATCATGTATCCCAATGACAATAACATTTTTATGGTGGTCAATCATAAAAGGAATAAAAATTATTATGAGTATTCATATTTGTTTCATACAACATATGAACTTTGACTTAAAGGAAAATAGTGGAAGAAAAAGCTTTTTTTGGGAAACCTAAGTATGAGTATCATGTATCCCAATGACCAGGACAAGTTCTTGGTGGCTAATTGCAAAAAGAATGGAAATGATTATGAGTATCCATGTTTATCTCATTTAGTAGATGAACTTTGATTTTAATGAAAATAGTAGACAAAAAAGCTTTTCTGAGGAAACCAAAGCATCAATATCATATATTCAAATGTGGAAAACATGTTTACATTAGTCAATCATAAAAAGAATGGAAATGGTTATGAGTATCCATGTTTGTCTCATTTAACCAATGAACTTTGATTTAATGGAAAATGATCATGTATACCAATGAGGAAAAGTTGCTTATGGTGGCCAATCACAAAAAGCATGCAAATTATTGCGAGAATCGATGTTTGGGTTATTTGATAGAAGAGCTTTGGCTTTAAGAAAAATGGTGGAAAGAAATGCTTTTCCTAGAGGACCAAAGCATTAACATCATGTATCCCATTATGGAGAACATATTTATGGTGGCCAATTACAAAAAGAATAAAAATTATTATGAGTATCTATGTTTGTCTCATTTTAAGGATAAACTTTGATTTGGGGGATAGAAAAGAATTTCCTAGGCCAAAGTATTAATATTATGTATCCCATTGAGGAGAAGATGTTCACAAAAAGAATGGAAATTATTATAAGTATCCATGTCTGTCTCAATTAACATATGAGCTTTGATTTAAAGCTAATCATAAAAAGAATGGAAGTTATTATGAGTATACAAGTCTGACTCAATTAACATATGAGCTTTGATTTAAAGGAAAATGATGGAAGGAAAACCTTTTCTTGGGAAACCATTGTTTCATTATCATTTATCTTATTGAGAAAAACATGTTTATGGTGGCCAACAGAAAAAGAATGCAGATTATTATGAGAATTAATGTTTGTCTCATTTGACAGATGAGCTTTGATTGTAAAAAAAGGCAGAAAGACAAGCATATCTTGGAGGACAAAGCATTAATATAATGTATCCTAATGACGACAACATGCTTATGGTGGCCAATCACAAAAAGAATGAAAATTATTATGAGCATCCTTGTTTTTCTCATTTGATAAATGAACTTTGATTTAAAGGAATATAGAGATATCATGCATCCCATTGAGGACAACATGTTTATGGTGGCCAATCACAAAAAGAATGGAAATTATTATGAGTATCCATCTTTGTCTTATTTAACAGACAAACTTTAATCTAAGGGAAAATAATGGAAGGAAAAGCTTTTCCTGGGAAACACTAGTCTCAATATCATGTATCCCAATGAGGAAAACATGCTTACAGCGGCTAATCACAAAAGGAATGCAGATTATTATAAGGATCGATGTTTGTCTAATTTGATAGAAAAGCTTGGGCTCTAAGAAAAATGGTGGAAAGAAAAGCTTTTCCTAGGAAACCAAAGCATTAATATCATCCATCCCAATGGCGAGAACATGTGTAGTGGCTATCACAAAAAGAATAGAAATTATTATGAGTATTTATGTTTGTCTCATTTTAAGGATGAACTTTGATTTAGGGGATAGAAAAGAATTTCCTAGGCCAAAGTATTAATATCATGTATCCCATTGAGGAGAAGATGTTCATGGTGGTGAATTACAAAAAAAAGTATATTATTATGAGAATCAACTTTTGCTTCATTTGGCCGATGAACCTTATTTCTTGAGAAAATAGTCGAAAAATTGTCAAAGCATTAATTTCATTTATCCCAATGATGAAAACTTGTTTATGGTGACCAATCACAAGAGGAATGGAAAATATTATGAGTATCCATGTTTTCCCATCTAATAGACGAACTTTGATTTAAAGGAAAATATTGGAAGGAAAAGCTTGTCCTGGGAAACCAATGTCTCAATACCATGTATCTCAATGAGGATAACATGTTTATAGTGGCCAATCACAAAAAAAATGTAGATTATTATAAGAATCGATGTTTGTCTCATTTGATCGATAGGCTGTGGTTCTAAGAGAAATGGTGGAAACAAAAATTTTTCTTGGAAGACCAAAGCATTAATATCGTGCATCCAGTAATGAGAACATGTTTATGGTGGCCAATCATAAAAAGAATGGAAATTATTATAAGCATCCATGTTTGTCTCATTTAATAGATAAATTTTGATTTAAAGGAAAATCATAAAAAAATGGAAGGATGAGCTTGTCCAAGGAAACCAATGGCTCAATATCACATATCTCAATGAGGATAACATGTTTGTGGTGGCCAATCGCAAAAAATGTAGATTATTATGAGAATCAATGTTTATCCCATTTGACAGATGAGCTTTGATTCTAAGAAAAAAGATGAAAAAAAAGCTTTTCTTGGAAGACCGAAGCATTAGTATCGTGCATCCAATAACGATAACATGTTTACAGTGGCCAATCACAAAAAGAATGTAAATTATTTTGACTCTTTATGTTTGTCGCATTTAACATACAAACTTCAATTTAAATGAAAATGGTGGAGGGAAAAGCTTTTCCTTGGAAACCAAAGGCTTAATATCATTTATCAGCATGGGAAGGACATGTTTATGGTGGCCAATAAGAAAAATAAATGCAGGTTGTTATAAGAATCGATGTTTGTCTTATTTGACAAACGAGCTTTGATTCTAAGAAAAATGGTGGAAAGAAAAGCTTTTCTTAGAAGACTAATAAATTAATATTGTGCATCCAATTATGAGAACATGTTTATGGTGACCAATTACAAAAAGAATGAAAATTATTATGAGTATCCTTGTTTGTCTCATTTAATAGATGAACTTCGATTTAAAGGAAAATGGAGGAAAGAAAATCTTTTCCTGGGAATCCAATTATCAGTATCATGCATCCCATTGAGGAGAACATGTTTATGATGGCCAATCACAAAAAGAATGGAGATTGTTATGAGTATCCATGTTTATCTCATTTAACAGATGAACTTTGATCTAAGGGAAAATGGTGGGAGGAAACACTTTTCCTGAGAAATCAGAGTATTAATATCATGTATCACAATGAGGAGAACATGCTTACGATGGCCAATCACAAAAAGAATGCATATTAGTATGAGGATTGTTCTTTGTCTCATTTGACAAAAAAGCTTTTGCTTTAAGAAAAGTGGTGGAAAAAAAGCTTCTCTTGGGAGAGCAAGGCATTAATATCGTGCATCCTAATGGTGAGAACATGTTGTGGTGGCCAATTTGAAAAAGAATTAAAATTATTATGAGTATCTATGTTTATCTCATTTTATAGATGAACTTTGATTTAGGGGAAAGAAAAGAGTTTCCTAGGCCAAAGTATTAATATCATGCATCCCAATAAGGAGAAGATATTCATGGTGGCCAATTACAAAAAAAAAGCAAATTGTTGTAAGAATCAATATTTGTCTTATTTGGCAGATAAACCTTGTTTCTTTGGAAAATAGTGGAAAGAATGCTTTGACCAAAGCATTAATATCGTTTATCTTAATGATGAGAACTTGTTTATGGTGGCCAATCCCTAAAAGAATGGATAATATTATGAGTATCCCTGTTTGTCTCATTTAACGGATGAACTTTGATTTGAAGGAAAATAGTGGAAGGAAAGGCTTTTCCTAGGAAACCAAAGTATTAATATCATGTATCCTAATAAGGAGAACATGCTTTTGGTGGCCAATCACAAAAAGAGCACAGATTATTATGAGAATCGTTATTTGTCTCATTTGATAGATAAGCTTTTATTATAAAATAATGGCACAAGGACAAGCATTTCCTAGAGGACCAAAGCATTACTATAGTGTATCCCAATGACGACAACATGCTTATGGTGGCCAATCACAAAAAGAATGGAAATTATTATGAGTATCCTTATTTGTCTCATTTAATAGACGAACTTTAATTTAAAGGAAAATAGAGGATGGAAAATCTTTTCTTAGGAAACCAAAGTGTCAATGTCATGCATCCCATTAAGGAGAACATGTTTATGGTGACCAATCACAAAAAGAATGAAAATTATTATGAGTATCCATTTTGTCACATTTAATAGATGAACATTGATCAAAGGGAAAATGGTGGAAGAAAAAACTTTTCTTGGGAAACCAAAGTATCAATATCATGTAACCCAATGAGGGGAACATGCTTATGGTGACCAATCACAAAAAAGAATGTAGATTATTATAAGAATCGATGTTTGTCTCATTTGATAGAAAAGCTTTGGCTTTAAGAAAAATCGTGGAAAGAAAAGCTTTTCCTAGGAGACCAAAGCATTAATATCATGTATCCCAATGGCAAGAACCTGTGTGTAGTGGTTAATCATAAAAAGAATAAAAATTATTATGAGTATATATGTTTGTCTCATTTCACGAATGAACTTTGATTTGAGGAAAGAAAAAGAATCCTGGGCCAAAACATTAATGTAATGTATCCTAATGAGGAAAAGATGTTCATGGTGGCCAATTACAAAAAAAAGGTAGATTATTATGGGAATCAATGACTGTCTCATTTGGCAGATGAACCAAAGTATCAAAATCATGCCTTCCAATGAAGAGAACATGTTCGCAGTGATCAATCACAAAAACAATGTAGATTATTATGAGAATCGATGTTTGTCTCATTTGATAGATGAGCTTTTGTTCTAAGAAAAATGGTGGAAAGAAAAGCTTTTCTTGGGAGACTAAGCATTAATATCGTCTATCCTAATGATATGAACATGTTCATGGTGGCCAATCAAAAAAAGAAAGGAAATTATTATGGGTACCTATGTCTATCTCATTTAATAGATGAACTTTGATTTAAAAGAAACAGTCTTTTCTTGGGAAACCAAACTATCGGTACCATATATCTCAATAAGGAGACATGTTTAGGGTTGCTAATCACCAAGAAAATGCAGATTATTATGAGAATCAATGTTTGTCTCATTTTATGGATGAACTTTGCTTCTTAGTAAAATAGTGGAAGAAAAAACTTTTCATGGATGACTAAAGCATTAGTATCATGCATCCTAAGGACGAAAATATGTTTGTTGTGGCCAATCACAAAAAGAATGGAAATTATTATGAATATCGATGTTTTTCCTATTTAATCGATGAACTTTGATTTAAAGGAAACTTGTGGAATGAAAAGCTTTTCCTAAGAAACCAATGCACCAATATCATGCATACCAATGAGAAGAATATGTTTATGGTGGCCAATTGCAAAAAGAATGAAAATTATTATGAGTATCCACATTTGTTTCACTTCACAGATGAACTTTGATTTAAAGAAAAATGGCAAAAAAAGTTTTTCTTAGGAATCCAAAATATCCATATCATGAATCTCAACAAGGAGAACATATTTATGGTGGCCAATCAGAAAAAGAATGTAGATTATTATGAGAATCAACGTTTGTTTCATTTGATAAACGAGCTTTGGTTCTAAGAAAATTGGTGGAAAGAAGAGCCTTTTCTAGAAGACCAAAGCATTAATATCGTGTATCCCAACAACGAGAACATGTTCATGGTGGCAAATCACAAAAAGAAAGGAGATTATTTCATTTAAAAGATAAACTTTTATTTAAAAGAAAATAATGGAAGGAAAAGCTTTTCCAAGGAAACCAGTGTATCACTATCATGTATCCCAATGAGAAGAACATGTTTATGGTGGCCAATCACAATAAAATGAAAAATTATTATGAGTATCCACGTTTGTCGTATTTAACATATGAACATCGATTTAAAGAAAAATGGTGGAAGGAAAACTTTTCTGAGGAAACCAAAGTATCAATATCATGTATCCCTATAAGGAGAACAAGTTATGGTGGCCAATTACAAAAAGAATGCAAACTATTATGAGAATCGATGCTTGTCTCATTTGGCAGAAGAGTTTTGGCTCTAAGAAAAATGGTGGAAAGAAAAGCCTTTTTTGGAAGACTAAAGCATTAATATCGTGTATCCTAACGATGAAAACATATTCATGGTGGCCAATCATAAAAAGAATGGAAATTTTTTTATCTCATTTAATAGATGAACTTTGATTTAAAAGAGAATGGTGGAAGGAAAACCTTTTCCAAGGAAACCAAAGTATCAATATCATGTATCCTAATGAGGAGGACATGTTTATGGTGGCCAATCACAAAAAGAATGGAAATTATTATAAGTATCCATTTTTGTCTTATTTAACAGCTGAACATTGACTTAAAGGAAAACGGTGGAAGGAAAAGCTTTCCCCAGGAAACCAAAGCATCGCTATCATGTATCTCAATGGGAAGAACATGCTTATGGTGGCCAATCATAAAAAGAATACAGATTATTATAAGAATTGATGTTTGTCTTATTTGACAGAAGAGCTTTGGCTCTAAGAAAAATGGTGGAAGAAAAAGCTTTTCCTAGAAAAGCAAAGCATTAATATCGTGTGTCCCAATGACGAGAACATGTTTATAGTGACCAACCACAAAGAGAATGGAAATTATTATGTGTATCTATGCTTGTTCTTATTTGACATATGAGCTTTGGCTCTGAGAAAAATGGTAGAAAAAAAGCTTCTCCTTAAAGGCCAAAGCATTAATATCATGTATCCCAATGATGAGAACATGTTTATGTTGGCCAATCACAATAGGAATGGAAATTATTATGAGTGTCATGTTTGTCTCATTTAATAGACAAATTTTGAGTCAAAGGAAAATGGCGGAAGAAAAAGCTTTTCCTGGGAAACCAAAGTATGAATATCATGTATCGCAATGAGGAGAACATGTTTGCAATGGCAAATCACAAAAAAATATAGATTATTACTAGAATCAATGTTTATCTCATTTGATGAATGAACTTTGTTTCTCAGGAAAATAGTAGAGAAAAAGCTTTTCCTGGAAGACCAAAGCATTAATTTCATGATCCCAATGACAAGAACATTTTTACGGTGACTTAATCACAAAAAAATGCAGATTATGATGAGAATCAATTTCTATCTCCTTTAACAGACGAACTTCTTTTCTCAGGTAAATAGTAGAAAAAAGCATTTCCTAGAAGACTAAAGCATTATTGTCATGTATTCCAAGGACAAGAATATGTTTATGGTGGCCAATCCCAAAAAGAATGAAAATTATTATGAGTTTTCATATTTGTCTCATTTAACAAACAAACTTTGATTTAAAGAAAAATGGTGGAAGGAAAAGTTTCTCTTGCAAAACCAAAATATCAATACCATTTATCCTAATAAGGGGAACACGTTTATGGTGGCCAATCACAAAATGAATACAGATTATTATGAGAATTGATGTTTATCTTATATGACAAATGAGATTTGGTTATAAGAATAATGGCAAAAAGAAAAGCTTTTCTTGAAGGTCAAAGCATTAAATCGCGTATCCAAATGAGGAGAACATGTTTATGGTGGCCAATCACAAAAAAAATTAAAATTATTATGAATATCTATGTTTGTGTCATTTAACAGATGAACTTAATTTAAAGGAAAATGGTGGAAGAAAAAGCTTTTCCTAGGAAACCAAAGCATTAATATCATGTATCCTAATGAGGAAAACATGTTTATGGTGGCCAATCACAAAAAGAATGTAAATGATTATGAGTATCGATTTTTGTATCATTTAATAGACAAAGTTTAATTTAAAGGAAAATGGTGGAATGAAAAACCTTTCCTAGGTAACCAAAGTACCAATATCATGTATCCTAATGAGCAAAACATTTGTATGGTGGCCAACCACCAAAAGAATGCAGATTGTTATAAGAATTTATGGTTGTCTCATTTGACAGACAGGATTTGGCTCTAAGAAAAATGATGGAAAGAAAAGCTTTTCTTAAAAGCCAAAGCATTAATATCATGTATCCCAATAACAAGAACATGTTTATAGTGGCCAATCATAAAAGAACATAGATTATTATGAGAATCAAAGTTTATCTTATATGACTGACGAGATTTGGTTATAAGAATAATAGAAGAAAGAAAATCTTTTTTTGGAAGGCTGAAGCATGAAACCACATATCCTAATTAGGACAACCTGTTTATGGTGGCCAATCACAAAAAGAGTGGAAATTATTATGAGTATCTATGTTTGTCTCATTTAGCAGATGAACTTTGATTTAAAAGAAAATGGTGGAAGAAAAAGCTTTTCCTAGGAAACCGAAGCATCAATACATATATCTGAGTGAGAGAACATGTTTATGGTTGCCAATCTCAAAAGGAATACAGATTATTATCATAATTAATGATGTCTCATTTAAGAGATGAGCTTTGCTTCTAAGATAATTAGTGTGGAAAGAAATTTTTTTGCAAGACCAAAACGTTAATATCACGTATCCAATAACATGAACAAGTGTATGGTGGCCAATCGCAAAAAGAATACAAATTGTTATAAGCATCTATGTTTGTCTCATTTAACAGACAAACTTCGTTTTAAATAAAAATGGTGCAAGGAAAAGCTTTTTCTAAGAAACCAAAGCATCAATATAATGTATCCCAATGAGGAGAACATATTTATGGTGGCCAATCACAAAAAGAATGGTAATGATTATGAGTATCGATTTTTGCATCATTTAGTAGATGAACATTGATTTAAAGGAAAATGGTGGAACAAAAAAACTTTCCTAGGTAGCCAAAGTACCAATATCATGTATACCAATCAGCAAAACATGTTTATGGTTGCCAATCACAAAAAGAATGCAGATTATTATGAGAATTCATGCTTGTCTCATTTGACAGATGAGCTTTGGCTCTTAGAAAGATGGTGGAAAAAAAAGCTTCTCCTAAAAGGCTAAAGCATTAATGACGGGTATCCCAATGACGAGAACATGTTTATGGTGGCCATCCCAAAAAGAATGCAGATTATTATGAGAATCGATGTTTATCTTATATGATAGATGAGATTTGGTTATAAGAATAATAAAAGAAAGAAGATCTTTTTTTGAAAGGTCAAAGCATTAAACTGCATATCCTAATTGGGACAACTTGTTTATGGTGGCCAATCACAAAAAGAGTGGAAATTATTTTGAGTGTATATTTTTGTCTCATTTAATAGATGAACTTTGATTTAAAGGAAAATGGTGGAAGAAAAAGCTTTTCCTAGGAAACCAAAGCATCAATATCATGTATCTGAATGAGAGAACATGTTTATGGTGGCCACTCTCAAAAGGAATGCAAATTATTATCATAAGATGTCTCATTTAGGAGATAAGCTTTGCTTCTAATATAATAAATGTGGAAAGAAAAATTTTTCTAGAAGACCAAAGCATTAATATCGTGTATCCAATAACGGGAACAAGTGTATGATGGCCAATCGCAAAAAGAATGAAAATTGTTAATGAGTATCTATGTTTGTCTCATTTAACAGATGAACTTTGTTTTAAAGGAAAACAGTGGAATGAAAAGCTTTTCCTAAGAAACCAAAGTATCAATATCTTGTATCCCAATGAGGAGAACATGTTTATGGTGGCCAATCGCAAAAAAATGGAAATGATTATGAGTATCGATTTTTGTATCATTTAATAGATGAACATTGATTTAAAGGAAAATGGTGGAATGAAAAAACATTCCAAGGTAGCCAAAGCACCTATATCATGTATATGAATGAGCAAAACATGTTTATGGTTGCCAATCACAAAAAGAATGCAGATTATTATAAGAATTCATGCTTGTCTCATTTGACAGATGAGCTTTGGCTCTTAGAAAGATGATGGAAAGAAAAGCTTCTCCTAAAAGGCTAAAGCATTAATACCTGTATCCCAATGACAAAAACATGTTTATGGTGGCCAATCACAAAAAGAATGTAGATTATTATGAGAATTAATGTTTATCTTATATGATAAATGAGATTAGGTTATAAGAATAATGGCAAAAAGAAAAACTTCTTTTGGAAAATCAAAGCATTAAATTGTGTATCCCAATGAAGATAACCTGTTTACGGTGGCCAATCACAAAAAAAATAAAAATTATTATGAGTATCTATGTTTGTCGCATTTAAAAGACAAACTTTAATTTAAAGGAAAACGATGGAAGAAAAAGCATTTCCTAGGAAAACAAAGCATTAATATCATGTATCCAAATGAAGGAACATGTTTATGATGGCCAATCACAATAGGAATGCAGATTATTATCATAATTAATGATATCTCATTTGAGAGACAAGCTTTGGTTCTACCAATCACAAAAAAGATGAAAATTGTTATGAGTATCTATGTTTATCTCATTTAACATATTAACTTTGATTTAAAGGAAAATGGTGGAAGAAAAAGCTTTTCCTGGGAAGCCAAAGCATCAATATCATGCATCTTAATGAGGGAAAATGTTTATGGTGGCTAATCACAAAAGGAATGCTAATTATTATCATAATTAATGATGTCTCGTTTGAGAGATAAGCTTTGGTTCTAAGATAATTTATGTGAAATGAATAATTTTTTCTAGAAGACCAAAGCTTTAATATCATGTATCCAATAATGAGAACAAGTATATGGTGGCCAATCACAAAAAAAAAAGGCTAAAAAATTTTTTCGAACAAATGTTTGTCTCTTTTAAGAGATGAACTTTGTTTTAAAGGAAAAGGGTGGAAGGAAAATTTTTTCCTAAGAAACCAAAGTATCAATATCATGTATCCCAATGAGGAGAACATGTTTATGGTGGACAATCACAAAAAGAATGGAAATCAGTATGAGTATCGATTTTGTATCATTTAATAGATGAACTTTGATTTAAAGGAAAATAGTGGAACGAAAAAATTTTCCCAGGTAACCAAAGTACCAATATCATGTATCCCTATGAGCAAAACATGTCTCATTTCCCAGGTGGCCAATCACATGAAGAATGCAGATTATTATGAGAATTGATGCTTGTCTCATTTGATAGATGAGCCATGGCTCTAAGAAAAATGGTGGAAAGAAAAGCTTCTCCCGAAAGGCCAAAGCATTAATATCATGTATCTCACCAGCAAGAACATGTTTATGGTTGCCAATCACAAAAGGAATGCAGACTATTATGAGAATCAATGTTTTTCTTATATGATAAATGAGATTTGGTTATATGAATAATAGCAAAAAGAAAAGCTTTTTCTGGAAGGCCGAAGCATTAAATTGCGTATCCCAATAAGGAGAACGTTTTTGTGGTGGCCAATCACAAAAAAAAAGGAAATTATGATGAGTATCAATGTTCATCTCATTTAACAAATGAACTTTGATTTAATGGAAAATGGTGGAAGAAAAATCTTTTCCTAGGAAACCAAAGCATCCAATCATGTATCCCAATAAGGGAACATGTTTATGGTGGCCAATCACAAATAGAAAGTAGATCATTATCGTAATCAAAGTTTGCCTCATTTCAGAGATGAGCTTTGGTTCTGAGATAATTGGTGTGGAAAAAAAAATCTTTTTGAAAGACCAAAGCATTAATATCGTGTATCCAATAACGAGAACAATTGTATGGTGGATAATCATAAAAAGAATAGAAATTATTATGAGCATCTATGTTTATCTTATTTAATAAACGAACTTTGATTTAAGGGAAAATAGTGGAAGAAAAAGCTTTTCCTAGGAAACCAAAGCATCAATATCATGTATCCCAATGAGGGAGCTTGTTTATGGTGTCCAATCACAAAAAGAATGCGAATTATTATCATATCAATGCTTGTCTCATTTCAGAGATGAGCCTTGGTTCTAAGATAATTAGTGTGGAAAAAAATTTTTTTAAGAAGACCAAAGCATTAATATCGTGTATCAAATAAGGAGAACAAGTGTATGGTGGCCAATCACAAAAAGAATGCTAATTATTATGAGTATCTATGTTTGTCTCATTTAACAGATGAACTTTGCTTTAAAGGAAAATGAAGGAAGGAAAAGCTTTTCCTAAGAAACCAAAGTACCAATATCATGTATCCCAATGAGGAGAACATGTTTATGGTGGCCAATCACAAAAAGAATGGAAATGATTATGTGTATCGATTTTTGTATCATGTAATGGATGAACTTTAATTTAACGAAAAATGGTGGAACAAAAAACTTTTCCTGGGTAACCAAAGTACCAAAATCAGGTAGCCCAATGAGCAAAATATCTTTATGGTAGCCAATCACAAAAAGAATACAGATTGTTATGAGAGTTGATGCTTGTCTTATTTCACGGACGAGCTTCAGCTCAAAGAAAAATGGCAAAAAGAAAAGATTCTCTTAAAAGGCCAAAGCATTAATATCATGTATCCCAATGAGGAGAACATCTTTATGGTGGCCAATCACAAAAGGAATGTAGATTATTATGACAACAATTGCTCGTTTTATTTGACCGATGAGTTTTGGCTCTAAAAAAAATGGTAGAAAGAAAAGCTTCCCTTAAAAGGGCAAAGCATTAATATCGTGCATCCCAATAACGAGAACATGTTTATGGTAGCTAATCACAAAAGGAATACAGATTATTATGAGAAATGAGGTTTGTCTTATGTGACTGATGAGTTTTGGTTATAAGAATAATATCAGAAAGAAAAACTTTTTCTGGAAGGGCGAAGCATTAGATCGCATATCCCATTGAGGAAAACATGTTTATGGTGGCCAATCACAAGAAGAATGCAAATTAATATAAGTATCTATGTTTGTCTCATTTAACGGACGAACTTTAATTTAAAGGAAAATGGGGAAGAAAAAGCTTTTCCTAGGAAGCCAAAGCATCAATATCTTGTATCCCAATGAGGGAACATGTTTATGGTGGCCAATGACAAAAGGAATGCAGATTTTATCATAATCAATGTTTGTCTCATTTAAGAGATGAGCTTTGGTTCTAGGATAATTAGTGTGGAAAGAAAAAAATTTTCTGGAATACCAAACCTTTAATATTGTGTATCCAATAACAAGAACAAGTGTATGGTGGCCAATCACAGAAAGAATGAAAATTATTATGAGTATCTGAGCTTGTCTCATTTAACAGATAAACTTTGATCGTAAGGAAAATGGTGGAAGAAAAAGCTTTTCCTAGGAAACCAAAGCATCAATATCATGTATGCCAATGAGGGAACATGTTTATGGTGGCCAATTGCAAAAGGAATGCAGATTATTATCATAATCAATATTTGCCTCATTTGAAAGATGAGTTTGGTTCTAAGATGATTGGTGTGGAAAGAAAATTTTTTCTAGAAGACCAAAACATTAATATCATGCATCAAATAACTAGAACGAATGCATGGTAGCCAATCACAAAAAGAGTGCAAATTATAATGAGTATCTATGTTTGTCTCATTTAATAGATGAACGTTGTTTTAAAGGAAATTGGTGGAAGGAAAAGCTTTACCTAGGAATCCAAAGTATCAATATCATGTATCCAAACGAGGAAAACAAGTTTATGGTGGTCAATCACAAAATGAATGGAAATGATTATGATTATGGTTTTCGTATCATTTAATAGATGAACTTTAATTTAACAGAAAATGGTGGAATGAAAAACTTTTCCTAGGTAACCAAAGTACCAATATCATATATCCCAATGAGCAAAACATGTTTATGGTGGCCAATCACAAAAAGAATGCAGATTATTATGAGAATTGATGTTTGTCTCATTTGGCAGATGAGCTTTGGCTCTAAGAAAAATGGTGGAAAGAAAAGTTCTCTTGAAAGGCCAAAGCATTAATATTGTGTATCCGAAAGACGAGAACATGTTTATGGTGGCAAATCACAAAAAGAATGCAAATTATTATGAGCATCAATGTTTATCTTATATGACAGACGAGATTTGGTTATAAGAATAATAGGAGAAAGAAAAGCTTTCTTTGGAAGGCCAAAATATTAAATCGTGTATCACAATAAGGAGAACATGTTTATGGTGGCTAATCGCAAGATGCATGGAAATTATTATGAGTATCTATATTTGTCTCATTTAATAGATGAACTTTGATTTAAAGGAAAATGGTGGAAAAAAAAGCTTTTCCTAGGAAACCAAAGCATCAATATCATTCATCCCAATGAGGGAACATGTTTATGGTGGCCAATCACAAAAAGAAAACAGATTATTATCATAATCAATATTTGTCTCGTTTGAGAGATGAGCTTTGGTTCTAAGGTAATTGGTGTGGAAAGAAAAAATTTTTCTGGAAGACCAAAGCATTAATATTGTGTATCCAATAACTAGAACAAGTGTATGGTGGCCAATTTCAAAAAAGAATGGAAATATTATGAATATCTATGTTTGTCTTATTTAACAGATGAACTTTGATTTAAAGGAAAATGGTGGAAGAAAAAGTTTTTCCTAGGAAACCAAAGCATCAATATCATATATCCATTTGAGAGAACATGTTTATGGTAGCCAATCACAAAAGAAATGTAGAGTATTATCATAATCAATGTTTGTCTCATTTGAACGATAAGCTTTGGCTCTAAGACGATTGTTGTGGAAAGAAAAATTTTTTTGGAAGACCAAAGCGTTAATATCGTGTATCAAATAACGAGAAGAAATGCATGGTGGCCAATCACAAAAAAAAGAGCAAATTATTATGAGTATCTGTGTTTGTCTTATTTAACAGACGCACTTTGTTTTAATGAAAAATGGTGGCAATAAAAGCTTTACCTAGGAATCCAACTATCAATATCATTACCCAATGAGAAGAGCATGTTTATGGTGGCCAACCACAAAAAAAATGGAAATGATTATGAGTATCGATTTTTGTACATTTAATAAATGAACATTTATTTAAAGGAAAATGGTGGAATGAAAAACTTTTCCTAGGTAACTAGAGTATCAATATCATGTATCTGAATGAGCAAAACATGATTATGGCAGCTAATCACAAAAAAAATACAGATTACCATGAGAATTGATGCTTGTCTCATTTGATAGACGAGCTTTGGATTTAAGAAAAATGGTGGAAAGAAAAGCTTCTCCTGAAAGGCCAAAGAATTAATATCATGTATCTCAATGATGAGAACATGTTTATGGTGGCCAATCATAAAAAGAATGCAGATTATTCTAAGAATACTGTAGAAAGATAAGCTTTTTCTAGAAGGTTAAAGCATTAAATCATATATCCTAATGAGGAGAACATGTTTATGGTGGCCAATCACAAATTGAATGGAAATTATTTTGAATATCTGTGTTTGTCTCATTTAACAGATAAATTTTGATTTAAAGGAAAATGGTCGCAGAAAAAGGTTTTACTTGGAAAACAGTGCATCAATATCATGTACCCAATGAGGGAACATGTTAATGGTGGCCAACCAAGAAAAGGATGCAAATATTATGAGTAGCTATGTTTGTCTCGTTTTATAGATGAACTTTGCTTTAAAGGAAATTAGTGGAAGGAAAAGCTTTTCCTCGGAAATGAAGGTATCAATATCATTTATCCTAATGAGGAGAACATATTTATGGTGGCCAATCATAAAAGAATGGAAATGATTATGAGTATCAATTTTTTTATCATTTAATAGATGAAC
>JBBYHK010486937.1:0-16684 GCA_038382065.1 Adansonia grandidieri | reverse complement strand
TCACCTCTATATTGTTGAAGCCTAAAACTTGAATGATTATTATATCATGCACATTTAATTAGTGAAGTGTAAAATTTCCATAAGAGAACCAACTGAATGGCATATTTTTTATTTTCTAAATATACCTCAGAGACACACTAATCACTTCTCCTAATCATGTTTATGAAATCTTTACATTCCATGACAGTAAAATAAAAATCCAAACTTGAATTAATAAATAAACAATTTATTTACTGTACAAGGACAATTGTTATGGAGCCTATAAAGTCAGAAAAGTATGGCTACAGCAAAACGAAAAAGTAGTAGAAAATTTTTTATCAACTATAATAAGTAGATTTATCCATAATAATATTAAAATATTATTTTTATATTAATTTTTTAAAAAAATTTAAATAAAAATATTTTTATTTTTAAAATAATAATTTGAAGTAAATCAAATAAATTAAAATTTTTGAAAATTTTGTTTAAAATTCAAATATACTGTTCTGAAAAGGATAGTTCTAATAATAAGTATTACGTGAATTTTTATTGTTTTATTTGTGTGTCAAATGCGCAAATTTTTATTGTTTTCTTCGTGTATCATCAATATTACATGCGTGCATTGCATAGAATGAAAACATTTTTCTAAAATCTATTTAGCATTTTATTAGACAAAATTTTAGTATATTAATAGTTGAGTTTTTAATTTAATAAGCGAGACTAAAATACTGTCATATGTTCTAAATAAATATTTAAAAAAATAAAATTAAATAAAAAGGATATTTAGCAGTATTTTAATCTTGCTTCTAAAATTAAAAAATTTTACTACTAATGTACTCAATAATTATTCTTTTTTTAATGTAGCTCGTAGTTCAAATTTATTGAAAATGAAATTTAATGCTTCTTTTTATTTAATGATTACTGATAATACAAAAATTAAAAGTAATGACATGAACCAACTTTAATCGAGCCTTCGATTTCAACCAAGTTAAAACAATACTATTAATAATTTAATCTTATTTTATTATAAAAGTATTTTACTTCAATATTAATTCTAAAATTATTTTTAAAATATTAGGATTAAAATTTTTTTAATCATAAAATATTAATATAAAATAAATTTTTAACTCTATTTTTCGTACATGAATATGCTACCCAAGCTCGTGATAATATCTGGTACGATTAGATAATTGTAAGATTATAATAAAAAAAAAAAAAAGAAAACTTTCATTTTCATCCTTTATGCTTTAACTTGTGTTACATTAAACCCATTGTGCTTTTTTTTGCTAAAACTTAACCCTTGTGTTTTGTCTGTTATGACAAAAGCAGGAAACACCATTAGATTCTTATCCAGCTGATAATTTTGTACCGAAACTACCTTATTCTTCTTGTTTTCCTGTTCATTCTCATGTTCAAATCCTAAACCCAAAAAAGTTGAAACTCCATTAGTTATAGTAAATAATCAAAACTTAATTCAATTAAACCTAAGATTAAAACTACTCATCATCCAGAATTTAAAATCTCATTTAAGAATTCTATCATCTAATTATTTTACCTTACAAATACCTTTAAATTCATGAAAAAAAGCTTAATTCTAAGTTTGCGTACTTTTCCATTAACACAATTCTCTTCTTCTCTTTCTAAGTTCATGAATCATTCTAACTAAAATTCACAAGTAACTGATTTCCACCTATCAACCTTTTTTTATCACATTATAATAAAACCACAATTTCAACATAAACAGTAAAGCCCATAAAAAAAAAAGAAAAAGAATACAACTAGTTATTTTATTAAATTTTTAGCCCAATTTTAATTTTGTATTAAGGCTCGATTAAATTTATTAGAGTTATTAACCTAATAAAAAAAATAAGGGTTACAAAGTTTTATGCCACTTTTTGCCAGATAAGGCTGTGGAAAAGTCTAACCTTAGAAAAGAGGAAAGGCAAAACATAGGCAAATCCATCATGAAAAACACGGATTTAGGTAAGATTTTGCTTAATTTTATGAAATTCTTATATTTTTTATCAACTATCATAAGCCTATGCTTTTATTTCAAAGTATTTTGATATTCTAAAAATTTCAATCACTTTTCAGTGACTTTTTAGTGACATTATGGGTACCTATAGCAAGATCTATTCGAGATCTTTCAAAAGGCATGTGTGGCATTTCATTTGGTTTAATATTTTATAAGTAATGATTATTTTAAGGTTACTAATTTAGGCTTTCTAACCAGTCTGACCAGCCAACTTTGGGTCACTGAAAAACTATTTTCTAGCGACCATTTCAAGCAAAACTTAAATGAACTTTATAGTATGAAATGTAAACCTTCTAATGGTATAATTAGTTTGATCATACTAGTTTTGTGTGAAAAGAAATGAAGCCCCAAACTACGTTAATTGAATCTGTCAATCTAAAAACCCAAAAAATTCTGAATTGTTTGTGATGATTTTCAAAGTTTGATCCCTGAAACTTAGGTTACATGAGACTATTTTTGACAAAATAAAATTCCACATTATAGTATTACATTTCTATTGTTGAATTATGTTTTTAAAAGACATCATTATTTGCATGAATTTCGTTTTATAATGGCTTCAATTAAGCTAAATAATCGCAGATTGTCAAATTCTAGAATTCAGTAAAAAAAATTCATTTTTAATTTTTGTAAAATTTTTTTAGTCAAAATAAAATATTTTTAGTTAAAAATAGTATTAATCTCAATTTTACTAATTTTAGTGCCCCTTCTCATATATTTAAATGCATATTTATGAAATTATCTTTATTTTACTTGATTTTGGGAAAATTCTATTTGTTTATATATTTATTTTCAAAAATATGAAAAATTATTTAAGAGTTAATTATATTTTCATAAAGTTCAGTTGATACTAATTTTATGTTTTAATCATTAATTTTTCAATTTTACATAGTTTTAAATATTCTATTAATTAAGAAAATATCGGTTTGTTAGGAAAGTTATCACACTACCTAAATATCTCCGAATGACCAAAGAAAAGTTTTACATTGTTAAATTTATATTTATGTTAAATTCTAATTTTTAGATATATATATTTTCTTAATCTTTAGGCTATTAGAAGAATTATGCTATTTGTGACTTAAGTGTCAATTTAGCGAATTAAGTAAGTGACTCGAAATTCCTTTACTATTTATTTTCGAAAAATAAACCCTTAATATTTTTAAATCATATATGCAAAAATATATTATTTTGTCCCATGTTTTAGTAAATCGGGTTAAGGATGATATCTATAGTTTTAGATTCAGATTTGGAAATATTTTATTATTTATCCATAAATATTTTTTTGCGATTGTAATTTTGTATGATTCTACTAAATGGTTTATTTCAAAAGATATAGATATGTGAATGAGAAATATTTTGTGTATAAAATGTGTTTGTTTCTAAATACAATAAATGTATGCACATTATTGGTAATCTAATTTTATTGTTTTGGATACTCTCCCAATATGCTATGCTTAAACCCTGCCAATAAGGGTTAATTGTTGGCCATGTCAATATGTACTTTGTGATTAGGAATCAGTTTTAAAACCTGTCATCAGTTAAGAATAGTGATTTTTGTATTAAACATGCCACCAGTTAAGAATTGTGGTTTTTGTATTGAACTATGCCATCGATTTAAAATAGTGGTTTTTATTTTGAATTGTACTACTAGTTTAGAATAGTGGTTTTTTTCCATAGCTTGTAAAGAAAGATAGATAGATATATATATATATATATATTTCGAAGACTTAAGCATAAAAATTTCGTTTAAACATATTTGTCATATTATTATTTTGAAATAAGTTATTTATAAATATAAGATTACTCAAAATTTTATATTTCTTAATTCAAATTATTATTTTAGTCTAATAGTTTTTGAGTGTGTTTAATCCAACTGAAGGAATGTCAATTGCTTACTGAGCAGTTGTACTCATTATATTATTTAATATTTTATAGGTTTTGAATGTGGATCGACATGCGAGAATATCAGGAAGTGATGTTTCAATTTTAGTATATGTTCTCTAGGCTTTAGTGCACTAAAAAAATAACTTTTTGAGACTATTATTTGATAGACTATTAAAGATTTTGAACTTTTATTTTAAACATTTCGTTATGCCTATAATTTTTTTTTTTTTTGCATTCGATTTTTTTAAATAACTTAATTTATTTTATTTTTATAAACGTAGATTTTGTTTGAATTCCATTTTGTTAGTTGGTTGCCTTGCATATTTGTGAGATTAGATCTTGCAGATGAACGGCATCTGTTATGCTTTGATTTGGAGCATGACAGATTTAGTGGTAGTAGAGCTTAGGTTTTTCAATTTTAAATTTTGGTGATCATTGTAATGAAACATATAATATAATCACTACGAGTTAGTGTGGGTAAAAATTTTAGTTAGGACATTTCTTTTTATTAATTTACGACTTTGTTTTATTATGGTTGTTCATTATAAAAAAATCTTTAGTCTTAATATGTTTGTTACTTTGATTGAATCAGTATGCCTCCTTGTCGTAATAACGAACCCAACCTTGTTGAGATTGCAGTAATCGTTAGAGCTAGGGGTTCTAGAAGTTCTCATAATGAGAGGTCAAAATCCTCAAAATCAAGATAAAGATTGAGGTGTAAATGTTGCATTAAATGCTTAAGAGTGGTTGGGAATTGGATGGAGGTAGCACAAGGTGGAGTGGCTGGGAATACCAATAAGGTATTGAATTTGGTCAACGAAGTAATTAATCTAGTGAGGGATCAATGACAACACCAGCCATCAGTGCAACAAACTGATAATCCTTAGGAATTGAAAAGTATGAGTGAGTTTAAAAAGATAGCACCTCTTGCTTTTGAAGGTTCTATGAACCTTGTAAAGCAAAGTTAAGGATTGAGGAGCTGGAGAAAGTTTTTAATGCAATGCATACGTAGGATCAAGATAAGGTTAGATTTGCTACTTACTTGTTGTAAGGGAGTGCAAATAATTGGTGGAAAAGACTAGTTTGCACTCATGAAAATGATCCAGGATTCTTTATGTGGAACAACTTTTGTACTGCATTTTATACGAAATATTTTCCTAAAAGTAAATTGTTACAGTTGGAAATAGAGTTTCTTAATTTTGTTTAGGGTAGCAAGGCTATGGATGACTATGAAGTTGAGTTTAATCGGTTGTTGAAGTCTGCTCTTTCTCTTATTTTTAAAGATGATAGTAGAGCTAGAAGGTTTGAAAATGGTCTAGCTGCCCATATTCCTAGAGGCCTTACTCCATTACATTTGACTAGCTATAATGAAGTGCTTGGTAGGGCAACGTCCTTAGCTCAGTTTAGAGGAAGACTTAGGATGCAAGGAGAGATGTTTCAAAGAAGAAGGGTAGAGACCTTGATTCTCATAGAAAGAGAGCTTTCAGTGGTCCTTCTAAATTTCAGGCCACTTCAGGGTCTTAAGCTTCTGTTACCTCTAAGGGTAAATTTTCTTCATGAGGTCTTTAGTCTTCTCAGGGTAAGACATTATAGACACCTAATTTTGTCTAACTTTTGTTTTTCGATAATCCTGAATATCTAAGATTAAGAACTTAATAGCCACCCTCATTGAGAATGATCTTTTTAAGATGAACAAGACATTTTCAAGACTTTTTCAGTCATATTTAAATAGTCATAATAAACTAGACGAATATTTAAGAGAAAAATTATTTTTAATAGTTTCTTCTCAAATTTTGAAAATCTATCTTTGCGGATGATATCATAGTCAAATTTTTCATTTTTAGGATTTTTTAAGAAATTTTCATAGAATTTAGAAAATTGATTGTCGTATATTTTTATCGATACTAATGTGGTATTTATGCCAATACTCACTCCAAAAAATTAGAAATATTCAAGGAAAAATTCATATTGGTATTTTATACCACAAGGTGTCAAGTTGTTCGTTTTAGTAATTAATTTTGAATTTTTCACAATACCATGAGTATCATACTCGCTAAATTTTTTCTAATAAAATTATTTTGAATTTCAGATTTTCATCTTTACCAGTTTGTAAATTAATATTTTGAATAATATGTTTTATTTAATTAATTTTATATAAGTCTCAATGTATTTTTTGAAAATTTATTGATTCTAAAATATGAACTTTCCTTTATCTGTAAGATTTCTAGTAGAATTTTCTCGAGTTTTAAATTTTAAAATTCTTTAAATATTCACATTTAACCACCATTACATCAGTTTTTCATATTTCATTTATTTTTTTATAAGTTTTAGGATTTTTTTTGTTTTCAAAGTATGAAGTTTTTTGCTCTGAAATTTTTTAAGAAGATTTTTTTGAGTTTATAATTTTTAGAATTCTTCAAATATTATTATTAAATTCATATTAAATTGGGTTTTTGAAATTCCTTTTATTTTATAAGTTTTGCATTTTCATTTAGAATTTTTCCCGTTTTCAAAATATTAAGTTTTGTACTTCGCAATTTTTTAGGGGATTTTTCAAAATTTATAATTTTTAAAATTCTTCAAATATTGTTGTTTAATTTATATTAAATTAGTTTTTCATAATTCATTTTATTTTATAGGTTTTGCATTTTCATTCAAAATTTTTTTCGTTTTTAAAATACAGAGTTTTCTACTCCATAATTTTTTTAGGGGATTTTTCTGAATTTATAATTTTTAAAATTCTTTAAATATTGTTGTTTAGTTCACATTAAATTAGTTTTTCAAAATTCATTTTATTTTATAAGTTTTGCATTTTCTTTTAGAATTTTTTTTGTTTTCAAAATATTGAGTTTTCTACTCTGTAATTTTTTAGGGGATTTTTTTGAATTTTGAATTTTTAAAATTCTTTAAATAATATTATTTAATTCTTATTAAATTATATTTTTAAAATTCAATTTATTTTATGAGTTTTAGAATTTTTCCTGTTTTCGAGATATGAAGTTTTCTACTCTATAAATTTTTTTAGTAAGATTGTTTTGAGTTTATAGTTTTTAAAATTTTTCAAACATTATTATTCATTTCATATTAAATTAGTTTTGAAAATTTCAATTTATTTTATGAGTTTATATTTTTTTTTACATATAATAATTTTTTCGGTAAGGGTTTTTCTCGTAAAGTTTTACGAGTTTGTTATTTTTAATTTTTTTCATAAATTAAAATATTTTTTGATTATTAGATTAAATAAATTGATCATATAAAAATTTGTTTTAGATGCATAATTTTAAATTTTTATAATTTAATCTTTTTAATTAATTTTTACGGTATTAATTTTACATATTATATAAATATCTTTGAAAACTCTAGAGATGATGATCTCATGCATAATGCAATATGAATAAAGACAAAGATTATTAAGTAAACTCTTGTAAAAGTCAAAAAGTAATGAAAAAAATAATAAATAAAAAAATAAAAGATAAAATATAAGGGCATTCGGCCAAAAACCTTCAAAGGGGTTCGTGGCTGATTTTTCCTCTTAAAAGAAAATGAAGATTTCAAGAAGAGCTAATGGCTTCCAAGAACCAAAAACACTGCAAATCCATTAAATTTCTTATGTTTTTTTTTTCTCACGTTTTTCAAGCTTTCAAGGTAACTTTTTTTTTGTAAAACTTTAATTTTTGTTGATTTCATGATTGATTCCTTATTTCAGTGAGTTTTATGATTCCTTGAGCTCATGAGTTTCATTCCATGTTGAAAGGCCAAGCATGAAAACAATGATTAAAGTTTATGGATTTTGTTGATATATTTGATTTTTGTTGTGTTTGTGTTGATTTTTATAATATTTTGTGTTTATTAGTAATAATGACATTATCTTTGATGAATATATGTTTTGTAATATTTTTTATGCTATGTTCATGTTGATTTATATTGAAATATTAGTGATTTCTTGTATTTTTATGCTTAAAAATTTTGTTTATTAATTTATAATATTATTTATGAAATTTCATCATAAAAAAAATTGTCTTGATGGTTTCTATGCCTTGGCAGATCACATGGGTGCTTGTTGGTGATGATTTCATGTGTTTTGGTTATTTTGTAAATATTAAAAATTTCAGGGACTAAATCATAAAATATGTAAATTTTTTTAGTGCCATTCTATCTTGGCCAAAACTTCCTAGCACCATGGAAAAAGTGATTTAGGCATTTTCAAACATTTTTTATGCATTTTTTTACATTTTTGGGGGTAATTTGTAATTTTAAGAAAGTTTAGGGATTAAATTGCAAAATAGGGAAAAATTGTGTTTTATGGCTAAAAGTGCTTGGCTGAATTTTCATACACATTTTTGCCATGATTTTTATGTTGATTCTTATCTGGTTTACGTCGAAGGTATACCCTAAGGGCATTTTAATAATTTATCTAAAATCGAGTCCTAGATAGTAACTGAGATTCTTTTATGCCAAAGGTGCATATTTAGGATAGGTTTGTCATTTAATCACCGTATTAGTGTCCGTTAGGGTACTATGATACTTTCACGTTGAAGGTATACCTTAGGGGCATTTTGGTAATTTTACCTAAAATCGAGTCCTAGATAGCAACCGAGATAGTTTTATGCGAAAAGTGTATATTTAGGATATGTTTGTCATTTCCTCACAATAGTAGTGTCCGTTAGGGTTTCATAATATTTTCACGTCGAAGGTACACTGTAAAGGTATTTTGGTAATTTTGCTTAAAATTGAGTTCTAGATAGTAACCAGGATGCTTTTATGCCAAAGATGCACATTTAGGATATGTTTGCCATGTCATCATCGTATAAGTGTTCATTAGAGTACTAGAATACTTTCACATCAAACGTATACCCTACAAGCATTTTGATAATTTTGCCTAAAACCAAGTCCTAAATAGTAACAGGAAGCTTTTATACCAAAGGTGCATTTTTAGGATAGGTTTGTCATTTCCTCACCATACTAGTTTCCATTACGGTATCGGGGATACTTTCATGTTAAAAGTAAACCCTAAGGGCATTTTGGTAATTTTGCTTGAAACAAAGTCCTAAATAGTAATCGGGATGCTTTTATGCTAAAGGTACATATTTAGGATAGGTTTGTCATTACATCATCATTTTAGTGTCCGTTAGGATATCGAGATATTTTCACGTCGAAGTTATAACCAAAAGGGCATTTTGGTAATTTTACCTAAAATCGAGTCTTAGGTAAGCACCGGGTTGCTTTTATGCCAAAGATGCATAATTAGGAAAGGTTTACACTTTTAGTATTATTTTCGAGCCTTTAAGGGTCACCGAGATATTTTCATGTCGAAGGTATACCCCAAGGGCATTTTAGTAATTTTACATTAGAACCAAGTCCTATGTGTTTACTGGGATATTTTCATGTCGAAAGTACACATTAGGAAGAGGTTTATCATATTGGACCATTTTTAGGTCTTAGGATTAATATTCTTAATAAAATCGGATATATATTTTTTTAAATTAAGGTAATGTCTCCTAGTTAAATTAATACATGGAATTCCTACTAGAATATTCGAGGAGTTCTATGGATTACTATAATAATGAGACACACTTTTTGAAAATGAAAGTCAAAATTTTTTAATTTTTTGTAAAAATAAAAACGTTTCGTCTTCCACAGGTTCTCCAGCGGGGGACAAAAGAGATTGATAAAAATTTTCGTGTCCACTTAGTTCTCTAGGAGGGTACGAATGATATGCGATTTACTAAAATAATAAAACCCAACTTTCTCAAAATAATAAATTTATTTAATAGAATGTTAAAGGAAGTATAATTAAATATTAAATATTGAAACTAAATAAAAATTTAAATTTAAATTAACATATGATTAATAAAGTACTAATTTGGGGCATCAAGGGAGGGTTAATTGCAATTTGTGATTGTAATTGACTCTTGAACCCTTTCATGCGATCTCTGGTATGAGCGCAGACTTCGAAGTTTGTTTTAAGGGTTTTATAACCCCAGAAATAAAAAATCCGATAGGTCACCAATCTCAGCTGGCCAAAATTGATTGGAGGTGACTCCAAATAAATGGTCGTTTCACTACAACTATTTAGAGAAGTCAAGTGAGCCATTCATCTTGACAACTCAGTCCCATACATGAAAATAGAGAATAATAATAATCATATGGCTTTAAAAATAAAAGAAAACAATGATGTGTAGAAATATAGATATAGAAACAATGGATACATTCGCCATTTTAAGTCAAGCTGATTAGGATTCGTATTTGGGCCATGTTGCAACAGACGTCCCAACAAAGGCTTAAGTGTTCAGTGTGTGGAGGAGAAGCATGTTTTAGATGTGGCTAGTTGAGTCACCGTATTCCTGACTACCTTCTAAATTCTCAAGATTCACAATTAATGTAGCAGCTGCAAAATTTTCAAGCCCTTGAACCATTAGTAATTCAAAAGACATAACTAATCAGGCTATTCAGACTGCACACACACTTTCATCTAGATCGTAAAGAGGGGGAAGACCTCAAACTCAAGCTCCTGTGTTTGCTCTAAACCAATAGGATGCTGAAGCATTTAATAATATTGTTTTAGGTATCTATCGGTTGCCTTTGTTTATGCTCATGTTTTGTTTGATACTCGTGCTTCACATTCTTTTGTTTCATCTGCTCTTATTCAAAAGTATGCTTTGCCTTGTACCCTTTTGGAATATGAATTATGAGTTGATACATTGGTTAGAGGTCAACTTTTGTCTAATCATATTTATAAAATATGTATGATAAGGACTAAGGATAGGAAATTGGTAGCCAACTTGCATGTTTTGAGAATGAACAATTTTGATGTGATTCTAGGGATGGATTGGTTGTCTTCATATTATGCTAAGGTTAATTGTCAGAAAAGAAGGATAGATTTTGAAATCCTTAGGGAAATACCTTTTAGTTTCCATGGTAGTAGTGCATACTTCCTTTATAGGTTATTCCCACAATGCAAGCTAATCGATTAATGAGAAATGGTTGTAAAAGGTATTTAGCAGCGGTAGTTGATAATAGAACCAAAGAAAATGCACTAGAGGATATTCCAATTGTGAAAGATTTTCCTGATGTTTTTCCTAATAACTTTTCCAAATTGCCTTCCGATCGGGAAATCAATCTCTCTATTGATTTGCTTTCGTGCACTAGTCCTATTTTTAGGATTCCTTATAGAATGGCTCTAACAAAATTAGAAGAGTTGAAAGAGCAGTTGTAAGAGCTTCTAGATAAAGGCTTTATTAGACCTAGTACGTCATCGTGGAAGCACCGGTGTTATTTGTGAAAAAGAAGAATAGAAGTATAAGGCTGTGTATTGATTATCGTTAGTTAAATAAGGTAACTATGAAGAATAGATATCCTTTGCCTCGTATTGATGACTTATTTGATCAATTAAATGGTGCTTAGGTGTTCTCTAAAATTAATCTTCGGTCTTACTACTACCAATTAAAAGTTAGAACCAAAGATGTATCCAAAATTGCTTTTCAAACTTAGTATAGGCATTACAAGTTTCTTGTGATGTAGTTTGGGTTGACAAATGCTTCGACTATTTTTATGGACTTGATGAATAAGGTTTTTAAACCTTCTTTGATAGATTTATGGTTATTTTTATTGATGATATACTGTTGTATTCTAGTAGTTTAGAAAAGCATGAAAAACATTTAAGAATTATTTTAGAGACTTTAAGATAGAAGTAGTTGTTTGCTAGGTTAAAGAAATGTGAGTTTTGGCTATCTAATGTTGCTTTCCTTGGGCATGTAGTGTCGAAGAATGGGATTTCAATTGATCCAAAGAAGACTGAGGCGATAGTAGAATGGAAAAGGCTAAATAATGTTTCTTAGATTCATAGCTTTTTAGGCTTAGCTGGGTACTATAGACTTTTTTTAGAGGATTTCACTTTTATTACTATGGCTTTGACTAGATTGATTTGGAAAGGAGTGCAATTTGACTGGTTAGATGATTGTGAAAGAAGTTTGAATAATTGAAAAGAAGATTGGTTTCCACTCCTATCCTTACCTTACCTATTGTTGGAAAAGGTTTTACCATCTATGGTGATGCTTCAAAGAAATGACTAGGTTGTGTTCTCATGCAGAATGACAGAGTGATTGCATATGCTTCTAGGCAATTGAAACCTTATGAGGAAAATTACCCTACTTATGATTTGGAGTTGGCCGCAATAGTCTTTGCATTGAAAATTTGGAAACATTATCTTTATGGAAAGTCCTATGAAATTTTTACAGATCATAAATGTTTGAAATATCTCTTCACCCAGAAGGAGTTGTATATGAGACAAAGGACATGGTTAGAACTATTGAAGGATTATGACTTGACCATTAGTTACCACCCAGATAAGGCAAAAACGGTATCAAATGCTTTAAATAGGAAATTTGGTAGGAATTTGGCTACGATAATTACCTCTCAAGGACAGATTCTAAAAGACTTGAGGAAAATGGATATTAATGTGTGTATATGTGTTTTTGGAGCTTATTTGGCTAACTGATGAGTTTAGCCTACCCTAATTCAGAGAATTAAAGATACTCAAAATATCGATCCTCAACTTCAAAAAATTAGATATGAAGTAGAGTCTAGTTCAAAACTAGAATTTCAAATTCATAAGGACAGTTCTTTGAGGTTTGGTACTTGGATTTGTGTTTCTAATGATTTGGATATAAAGAAAGAGATTTGGAGGAAGCTCATTACAGTACCTATACAATCTATCTTGGTGGTACTAAGATGTATAGAGATTTGAAAAACATGTTTTGGTGGAATAATATGAAGAGAGAGATTGCTAAATTTGTAGCTAAGTGTTTCACTTGTCAACAAATTAAGGTTGAAGATTAAAGATTTGCAGGATCGTTGAAGCCTCTTCCGATTCCAGAATGGAAGCGAGAATGAATCATGATGGACTTTATATCAGGTTTACCTAGAACACCAATGAAAAATGACAGTATTTGGGTGATTATAGATAGATTGACAAAGTCTGTGCAATTTTTGACCATTCATACCAGTATGTCATTGGAAAGGTTGGTTTAGGTTATATTGAGTAAATTGTGAGAGTTCCTGGTGTACTAGTGTCTATATTGTCTGATCGAGATTCTTGTTTTATGGCAAAATTTTGGGAGAGTTTACATAATGCTTTAGGCACTTGACTGAACTTTAGTACTATTTTTTAGCCACAAATGGATGGACAATCGCAGACTATCCAAATTTGGAGGATATGTTGAGAGTTTATGCTATGGATTTTAGAGTTTTAAGGAATCGCTGTTTGCCTTTGGTAGAGTTTACCTATAAAGATAGTTACCAAACCAACATTTTATATGGCTCCATATGAAGCTTTGTATGGAAGAAAGTGTGGATCCCTTCTTTGTTGGGATGATGTAGGCAAAAGACAATTATTGGGTTCAGATCTTGTTTAGCAAGCCGTTGAAAAGTCTAAGTGGTTAGAGAACATCTTCATGCAGCTTAAAGCGGACAGAAAAGTTATGCTAATAATAGAAGAAGAAAATCAAAGCTTGAGGTTGGAGATGATGTATTTTTACAAGTTTCTCCAATTAAAGGGGTAATGATATTTGGAATTCATAGAAAACTTAATCCTGGTTATGTGGGACCTTTTGAGAGTCTTGATAAGGTAAGAGATGTATCTTACAAACTTGCACTTCCACCTACATTATCTGAAGTGAATAATGTGTTTCATGTCTCTATGTTGAGAAAATAATTTCCGGATCCGAGTCATGTGATAGAGTTGGCTCTTTTTAGACTTAAAGAAGATTTGTTTTATGACGAGTATGTGTTACATATTGTAGATAAAAAAAAGAGCAAGTGTTGAAGAGATGAACATTCCTTATGTTAAGGTTTAATGGAGTAATCATACAAAATGAAAAACAACTTGGAAGTTAGAAGAAAATATAAAAGAAAAGTTTCCTCAGCTTTTTGAGAGCCAAGGTATGAGTTTAAAGGACTAAACTTATTTTAAGGAGGGGAGGATGTAAAGCCCACAAAAAAAATGAAAACACTTAGTTATTTTATTAATCAGTTAGCCTAATTTCAGTTTTATATTCAGGCCCAATTAAATTTATTAGAGTTATTAACCTAATAAAAAAAATTAGAATTACAAAATTTTATGCTACTTATTGTTAGATAAGGTTGTGGGAGAGTTTAACCCTAGGAGAAGAAAAAAGGAAAAAAAGAGGCAAATCCATCATTAAAAACATGGATTTAGATAAGATTTTGTTTGATTTTTGTAAATTTCTTATATTTTTGATAAATTTACATAAAACCCATGCTTTAATTTTGAAGTGTTTTGATGTTCTAAAAATTTCAATGACTTCCTAGTAACTTTTTGGTGACATTATAATTTCCAATAGAAAGGTCTATTTGAGATCTTTCAAACAGCATGTGTGGCACTTCATTTGGTTGAGTATTTTAGGAGTTGTGATTTTTTAATGGTTATTGATTTAAGTTTTTTTAACTAATCTGACCTGCCAACTTTGGGTCACTGGAAAACCATTTTTTGGTGACCATTTCTAGGCAAAACTTTAGATGAATTTTATTGCACAAAATGTGAACTTTGTAATAGTGCAATTGGTTTAGTCATATGAGTTCTGTGTGAAAAGAATCAAAGTCCCAAAGTGGGTTAATTGAATCTGCCAATTTGAAAACCCAAAAAATTCGAAATTGTTTATGATGATTTTCAAGGTTCAAACCCCCGAAACTTAGGTTATTTGAAACTATTTTTGTCGAAATAAAATTCCACATTATAGTATTACATCTCTACTTTTGAATGTTTTTAAACGGCATCAAGTATTTGCATGAATTTAGTTTTATAATGACTTCAATTAAACCAAATGATCACAGATTGCTAAATTCTAGAATTTAGAGAAAAATTTATTTTTAATTTTTGTAAATTTTTTTGACCAAAATAAAATATTTTTAGTTACAAATATTATTAATATCAATTTTACTAGTTTTAGTGCATTTTTATATATTTAAATAAATATTTATGAAATTATTTTTATTTTACTTGATTTTAAGAAAATTCTATTTGTATATATATTTATTTTCAAAAATATGAAAATTATTTAGGAGTTCATTATATTTTCATAAAGTTCAGTTGATACTGATTTTATGTTGTAATTGTTAGTTTTTCAATTTTACGTAGTTTTAGATATTTTATTATTAAGAAAGTCTCAGTTTGTTAGGAAAATTGCCACACTACCCAAATATCTCCGAATGATCAACGAAAAGTTTTACGTTGTTAAATTTTGATATATATATATATATATATTCTTAATCTTTTGGCTATTAGAAGAATTGTGCAATTTGTGACTTAAGTGTCACTTTAGCGAATCAAGTAAGTGACTCGATATTCCTTCAGTATTTATTTTGAAAAATCAACCCTTAATATTTTTACATCATATACGAAAAATTGTTATTTTTCCCATGTTTTAGTAAATTAGGTTAAGCATGAAATCTATAGTTTTAGAATGAAATTTGAAAATATTGTGCTATTTATCCATATATTTATTTTATGATTGTAATTTTGTATGATTATACTAAATAGTTTATTTCAAAATATATAAATATGTGCCAAGAAATATTGTGTACAGAATATGTTTGTTTCTAAATATAATAAATGTACGCACATTAATCTAATTTTTCTATTTTAGATGTTCTACCGATATGCTAGGCTTGAACCCTACCAATGAGGGTTGATTGTTGGCCATGTTGACATGTACTTTGTAATTAGGAATCGGTTTCAAACCGTGCCGCCGGTTAAGAATAGTAGTTTTTGTATTGAACCGTGCTACCGGTTAAAAATAGTGATTTTTGTATTAAAAAATGCCACCGATTTAGAACAGTGGTTTTTGTTTCAAACCGTGCTACTGGTTAAAAATATTAGTTTTCGTTTAAAACTGTGTCACCGACTTAGAATATTAGTTTTTTTTTTACCATAACTTGTAAATGAAGGTAGTTAGATATATATATATTTCGAAGACTTAAGCATAAGAATTTCCTTTAAGTATATTTATCATATTATTATTTTGAAATAAGTTATTTATAAAAAATATGATTATCCAAAATTTTTTATTTCTTAATTAAATTTGTTATTTTGGCCAAATAGTTTTTAAGTATGTTTAACCCAACTAAAGGAATGTCAATTGTTTACTGAATAGTTATACTTATTATATTCTTTAATATTTTATAAGTTTTGAATGTGAACTGACACTTAAGAATATCGAAAAGTGATGTTTCAATTTTAAAATACGTTTTCTATACTTTAGTGTATTAAAAAAATTACAACTTTTTAAAATTATTATTTGATAAACTATTAAATGTTTCAAACTTTTATTTTAAATATTTTATTATGCCTATAAATTTTTTTTTTTTACATTTGATTTTTTAAACAACTCAAAATTTTTTAGTTTTATAAATATAAATTTTTTGAATTAATTAATTATTATACATATTTGTGGAATTAAATTTCACATTTGTGCGGCGTCTATTATACTTTCATTTGGAGCGTGAGATAAACCTCCAAGTCATCAGTATTATATTCACTGATTTCCGTTGTACAAGAAACTCCTTTCTCTTTCTTTTAACTTAATTTCTCAGCAAAAAACTTGCTTTTATTAGAAAAACTCTTCTGTGGACATCTATTAACACTCTGTAGCCATCTTTGGAGAATACAATGAGCCTTACATCACCTAATCCCAGCCCTCAATTGCTAAAGCTAGTGACTTTGAGTTTAGTGAGGGATTTAGCAACTCGGGTTTGAGTCTTTTTTCGAGACTC
>JBBYHK010486917.1:7500-11721 GCA_038382065.1 Adansonia grandidieri | reverse complement strand
GTTTGCCAGGCAGATATCTTCCTTTGAATTGGTCTTACCAACCTTTGAAATAAATCACATTTTGCATTCAAATCAAATCTTAATCAGCCCTTTTCTCTAGTGTACCGGTGCCATAGGTGGGGTCATCGGACTGGACTTATCATCTGTAAGGGTGAAAAAAAAAAAAAAAAAAAAAACAAAACAAAACAAAAGTTTCAGCCTTCTTCTAGCTTGCCGTGTCTTTTTCCTTTTTCTGAACCATATTGTCGTTTCTCTTCTTTATTTCCCTTCCCAATAATCACTGTCTTTGCTTTTAAAGGCAACGACGAGGATATTTGTAATTTGTTTAAAATTTAAATTAAATATTTAAAATTTGATTTTATTATGATATGTTTATCAGTCAAATAGCTTAAATCTTTTTTAAGAATATTTAATATTTAATAGATATTAAATTTAGATATTAGTAATTCATATAAATAACGATTTTAAATATCTAATTATATAAAGTAAAATTAAAATAAATTTAATAATATATATTTTAAATTTATTTCAAATATATTACAGATAATAAATTTAATATTAAAAAATATCCAAAATTCACAAAATATAAATCAAATAATATACGGTTCAAATTTTTACGGTCACTTATCGAAACTGTCTTTATATCCTTTCAATTGTTGGGCCCCCGTTTTGTTCCAGATTCCTTCCTTATAATGAAGCCTGGAGTCCAGAGAAAACGACACTGATATTAAAACGTAAGCAGAGTCGTCACGCAATTAATAGCTTCAATAAATCAGAAACTATTTGAAGGGCACAGCCACGGACAGCTCATATGGCAGGAGGCTAAAAGCCCTAATGTAGAAATGGAAAGCAAAAAAGAACAAAAAAGGCAATCACGTTCTCGTCTAATGTCTATCCTAAATAAAGGGATGGTACTCAAAAGTCGAACGCAAATCCTCTGCCCCGTATCCTTGCCCTTCCAAATTCTAACACGTGTCCTTTGATTGATCAGATGTCATATTTCTTATTTTGGATTTAACATGAAAAAAAATTTTAAAAAATGAAAAAGACAAGGAACGGAAAAATGCAGATATTTCAATTTTATATAATTACATTTTTTATCCTTTTTTTTTAATTTTGATACTCAAAAGCGAAAGAAGGAAAGATATCCTGTGGTAAAAGAAAAAGAAAAATATGACAACTTGGGATAAACCAAAATTGACAACTTCATATGGCTTAAAGATTAATGTCAATGGGAATGAAAGGATAAAAAAGCAGGTTTTGAATCTAGAGTCAGAAGCTTCAAGCAGGTTTTTAACGGCGAGTCGCTTAACCTATTGTTGATAAAGACTTCGGGGGCTGGAAGCTTACTTGTAACTACATTAAAGCAGTAAAATGGCAGAATTTGGCTCCTGAGCAAGATTGACTTATTTATGGAAAGGTTGGTGCTGACTGACCAGTCTGTCGCATGTTTAGTGACCCATGATCTGAAAGGTTTCTACTTGACAGTTATCTATGGGAAAAATTATGGAATTGGAAGAAGACGCCTATGGTCGCATCTGCGAAGTATCAGTCGAATGACTGAAGGGAAGTCCTCGATCTTAGCAAGAGACTTTAATGCAGTAGCTCAACCTGCTGAGAGCTCCAATTTCAATGGATCGCGAAGTTGCACCTAGAAAATGAAAAACTTTCAGCTGTGTCTTGTGCAAAATGCCTTGATGGATCATGCATTTTCTGGCCCCTTATTTACTTGGTCAAACCATCAGGAAGATCATTTAGCAAAGAAACTTGATAGAGTGCTAATTAATGATTAGTGGCATTTCACTTTTCCTGACTCTCATGTTGAATTCCTTAACACTAGATTTCTCTGATCACTGAGCAGCTTTGATTGGAACAGCCTTGCAGCATCATTCACCACCTAAGCCTTTCAAGTTCTTCAATTTTTGGACTTGGCATCTAGAATTCATGAAACTTGTTGAGAATTCTTGGCATGAGCCTCTCACTAGCAGTCCTATAGCCATTCTCTTAACTAAACTGAAGAGGCTTAAGCGCCAGCTTAGGAAGTTTAACACTTCAACATATGAAGTAGTTCAGAGAGAGTTGAAGCCATAGGAAAAGAATTGGAGGAAGTTCAGTTGTCACTTTTCCGAAACCCATCAAATAGTGATCTAGTTGCAAGGCAAACTTCTCTAACCTTAGAACTTCACAATTTGCTTAAAGATTAGAAGAAAATTTTTTCAAAAAGAAATCCACGATTCAGTTACTCAAGGAAAGTGACCAATATACCGACTATTTCCACAAATGGTAAAGGCTCACCACAGCAAGAATTCCATCAAGATGTTATATGATGTTGATGGGAATAAGCTGGAGACTTTTAGACAAATTTCAGCTAAGGCTGTCTCATTCTACCAAAATCTATTTGGCTCTGCTTATTGCAACATAGCAGGCTGCGCTCCTTGATGAACTCTTTTGCAATTTGAGGGATGAAGCTCAGGAAGAATTGGGTAAAACTATCAGTAATGAGGAGATCAAAGCAGCAACGTTTCCACTTAATGGGACAAGAGTCCAGGCCGTGGTAGGAGAAGATGTCATTGAAGCTGCCTAATATTTCTTCAATTGGTACTCTCTACCAGCATTACTTTAGTGCCAAAATGTGCCAACCCCAATTCCATAAAGAACTATGACCATTTCTTATTGTACTGTCTTCTACAACTGTCCCTCTAAAGTACTCGCCGATGACTTAAACAGTGCCTTCGTGCAGTAATTAGTGGCAATTGAAGTGCTTTCATCTCTGGCATAAGTATAACAAATAATGTTCTGCTGGCTCAGAAGCTTGTTCGCGGGGATGGCAGATCTACTCTCTCTCCAAGATACACTATTAAATTGGACCTAAAGAAGGCCTTTGACACTCTAAGCTGGGAGTTTTTTTGGCTGTTTTAGCAGCCATGCAGGTTCTTAAGAAGTTCATCACATGGGTTAAAAGTTGCTTTACAAACTCAAGGTTTTCGATCTCTGTTAATGGTGGGCTCGTGGGATATTTCAAAGGGACCAGGGGTGTCAGACAAGGGGATCCCTTATCCCCATACCTTTTTGTGCTTGCTATCGATGTGCTCTCCAAACTTCTAGATCATGCAGAACGATTTGGAGGTGTTTTCTTGTGATCCCAAATGCCAAAAACTCAATCTCACCCATTTGAATTTTGCAGATGACCTTTTGATCTTTGCTAAAGGTAATTTGGATTCAGTTGATGGCATTTACTAATATTGATGCAGTTTTATCAGTTTTCTGGACTTAAATTGAATAGTTTAAAGAGTGAATTTTTCTCTTCTGGCATCCATAATGAAGAATTGAGGCACGTTCAGGAATCCACTAGGTTCAGACTTAGCACACTAATAGTCAGATATCTAGGGGTCTTTTTGGTTACCAGAAAGTTAACTTTGAAGGATTGTGAGCCATTAATTGATAACGTTGCTTCTAGAGTAAATTGTTGGGCAGCAAAGCATTTGTCTTAAGTGGAGAGACTACAACTTCTTCAATTTGTGCTTTTCAATCTTCGAAACATCTGTTGCAGGCATTACGTCCTTCCAAAAGAGTGTATGAGGAAATTGAACTAGATTTGCGCAAGGTTCCCATGGAAAGGGAGAGAGGGGCAAGCCAAAAAGGCCAAAGTTAAATAGGAAAAACTTGCTTGCCTAAATCTGAGGGAGGCTTAGGAATCAAGGACACTTTATCATGGAACCAGGCTCGTATTATGACGAATCTCTAGTCTGTCTTGATCAGTGTAGGATCACTTTGGATTGCCTGGATTCAGGCTTATGTGCTGAAGGGTAAAGATTCTCGGCAAATCTCTATCCCAAGTGAAAGTAGCTGAAACTGGAGGAAGATTCTGAAGCTACGGAGCGTTGCTTCAAGATTAGCCACACAAGCAGATGGAGGCATTCCCTGGCCTTTTCCGGGCAATAAATACTCTGTGGCACCTGTTTGGAATGTTATCAGGCCACGAGCTGACAAAATGACATGGCACAAGTTGGTATGGTTCGAGTTCAACATACCTAGACGCTCTGTCATATTCTGGCTGGCAGTTCTAAATAGGCTAACAACCAAAGACAGACTTGTTTCTAAGGAATTGACTGTTGATGAAAAATGCTTACTGTGTAACCAGGAGAGAGAGAGTCTAGAGATCATCTATTTTTCACTGCAGTTTCTCGAAAATAGTGTGAAAAAAGTGCTGGGGGTGGGTAA
>JBBYHK010486917.1:0-5000 GCA_038382065.1 Adansonia grandidieri | reverse complement strand
GGACGATGACGAATGATCTTGTTCAATATTGATTTAGTATAATTTCAACTTCCTATACTTGCTTGCATTAACTTATATTATATATTTAAATATTCAATGGATCGAATCTAATTTTTCATCCCAATATTTGAAGCTATTTTTAAATATTACGTATAGTTAATGAGTATTTAATGTTTTGAGATTTTAATTTACTAGATTTAATCCATCATTCATTTAATACTTTAAAATTTGATAATTATATGAAAGTAACTTTGAATATGCACTTAAATTGAAAAATAGTATGTTAACATGTACATTTAACAAAACAAATCAATATCAAAATAAAAATAATGACTATCGGTATGATACAAAGTATCATGTGATTGTGTATAAATATATATGTATGTATACATATATATATATATATATATTTTCCGGCAGGTGAGGCTGATGATGGAGAATATGCAGAATGCTAAGGGAGAAGAGGTAATTTTACCATAACAATAGTTACAAGTACAGTGCGTCCTGCAATACTTGATTTTATGCCCAAAAGACTGAAAAAAAAAGGGGTGTCGAGCTGATCTGAGCTGACATTAACAGATTTTTCTTTTCTGGTTTGTCCTGTTATTCTTCAGAAATGCTTCATAAGACGGGGAAAAAGCAAAATTATTTCCTCTATATTCTCTTGTTTGCTTCACTTAGACGTACACTAGCTTACATTGCCACCATGCCACCACCATCTCCAATTCAGTTGCATTGCCCCAAACATGACACTACTCAACACTGCCCCCATTGAGATAAGAGGTGGCAAGTGGGTAGGTTCGAATCGAATCATTTCAAGTTTGAATTTTTTTTTATTGGTGCTTTTTCGGTTTTGAACATGTTTGAGTTCTGATCTTTTCGAGTTCGGATTTTGTTCGGATTTGGGTTCGACTATATTTTATATCATTTTTTATTTTATATTAAATGTAACAACTTTTACATAATTTTAAATTTTAAGTCTGGGTTCGAATTTAACCCAACCTAGCTTGAAAAATATTTTATTTCAGTTCCTTTGGCCCAGCCGCTAGACCTATCTACAATTCAAGCAACCCAGCCCTATCGGGCCAGAGGTGAGGTTTGAGTTTTATGTTCAGTTTTTTAAAATAAATAATACTAATATTAATATAAAAATAATTTTTTTATTATTTATGAATAATAATTCGATCTAATGGGTTGGTTGGGCTGGGCAAAAAAGGACTTGGGCTTAGAGTTCAAAAACTTTCAGGCCATGACTCAGTCCAACTCATGGACACCTTCACTAATCGCAGCCTGAAAATATGTTAAATTCTAAGCTTAGGCTTGAATTTGGCATGACTAACCTATTTAAGCTCGAATCACTGTTTATAATATTAAAAAATTATTTTTATATTAATATTTATATATTTTATAATTAAATTTAAATAAAAATAGTATCTTATTTAAAAACATTATTTCAAGTTAGGTCAGCTGAAAACTTAAAATCTGTCAAGCTAGGCCAGGGTGCTTGACTCTTTGAACAAATTTAGTTGCTAGTCTAAGTCTAACGTTTTTTTTTTTTTTGATATAGTATTATCTATATAGTTTTCGTATTTTTAATTTATTTTATTATATTGTTATACTGTTGTTATACTTTTTTTTTTTCATTTTTTATGGTTTTGATTTGTTCTTTTCTTTTATATATCTTATACTTTTATGGTACTGTTTCTTGGTAATTTGGTTAACAAAGACACCCATCAATTTTGCTTCCTGTATAGCCATCACATGGTAATCTCTTAGTACATAAAAATACAGATGTAAATAAATCTAATATTTAAGTCCATTTTGTTTATGTAGCTGCTCTTTAAGAGATGATCTAAAATTTAAATTTTAGTATTCTCCATCTATGATACAAACGTAAATCCCCTAACCATTTAGTTAAACTTTTAATTCATTTAATTGAATCAAAGTCTAGTTCTAGTCCTTAATTGTTTCTAATTTTATATGGTTCAACAAAATAAAAGAAACCTGATAATACTAAGAGTTTTGATAAAAAAAAAAAAAAACATGCACTAAAACTGATCTTGCATCAATGCCAGTAGATGATAGAATTCGGTGCGTGAATTTGGCGTTGTAAAGACGTCTGATTTGTCGCAGGCCGCATTCACGGAAGTCATGACATTGTCGCCAATGACATGCCTAGGATCTCTGCTTTCAGCAAATAGAATCATGCTACAGGTTGGAATTGGATGGACAAATATATAGATGACAAACCCACCCAGGGCAGATTAAGGCAGGGAATCTGGCTCATCCCTCCTTACTAAATCCTGGAAAATTAACATAGTAACTCATCACCATGGTTCCCATTTTAAGAAAAATCCTGACAAAAGACTAAAGAATTCTGCCTTCCCCAGACTCTTCGTTAGCCAAAAAAAAAATATATATATATATATATATAGATGACAAATCAATGAGGAAACTGATCAGAAACCATCTCAGTGAGTAAATGCTAGCTTGGTGGCTGGAGTGGCAATATAGCGGTTTTGCAATCTAGAATAACAAGCATTTTGTTTCCCTTAGCTAAGCCTTGTTCCAAGAAAGTTTTGTGCTGGACAACATGATGCATACGAGGAAATATCAAAAAAAAAAAAAAGGTTTTAAAAAGCTCCTCTGTGTTGCATTTCCCATCACAAAAATTCAGGAAATTAACAAGCAGGAAAGATAGGCTGGATGTCATTGATTGTTTCAATAGTTTTAATTTATTGAAACATTTATGTATGCAAATCTTCTCATGTCTAATCATATCAACTTCATGATCTTTTACAATTTCTCCACGTAATTTCATGCCTTATTGACTCGGTAAAGCCCCAGGAATACTTAGATCAACAATTTCTTTATATAGCTAAGTTAATCTTACACATATATATATATATATATTGTAAAGGCATGGCATGAATCTCTATCTGAATGGTAGAAGACATCCTTCCATAGTGATAGTAAGCCTGACTATATATATATATATATATATATATATATATATATGTGAGTGTGTGGGCGAAGATCTGAAATGAAAAAAAATAAAATAAAAGGTCTCCATAGGAATTTGACAGGTACGGATGCTTTTTGGAAATCTTATTGATTATAAAGCTGAACTAGAAAAAAATATAGATATAGAGGCCGAATGGGAACACTTTTTTGGGTAGGACATGCTTGAAATGCGGGAACAGAATGCTATTTCCAATGCAAAAGATTGGATTGACTTTTAAGGCTAAAATTTTTCTATAGTATATAGTATGTGGTGCATGATACATAATTATATATATATATTATCTGCATAGAGGTCATGAATGATTTCCCTTTTGCTTTTGAGTTAAATTGATTGATGATAGATTAATATATTGATTTTTGGTACCTAATAAATGAGAACTTTTTTCTTCCAAACCCAATAAATTTAGGGGCCCCCAGAAAGGACTCCAAAAAAATTTTCCACTGAAGACTAAAAATAATCACGCAAGTTTTTCTTCACAATATGCAGATTTCTGGGCCAAGCAGGATTTGGAAGTATTACAGTGCTGTCCCCTTAGCAGATTCTTCAACTTTTTCTTGATGTTATATCTTATGTTTGTGATAATACAGAATTTCCTTAGCTGGATCTCATTTATGTGTTCAACTTTTGATTGGATTTGCTTTCTTATCTGAAACATCCCATCCTTTAATGGGTAGTAGTTCAGAATTCTTTTTATGTAACTTTTTAATGTGCCTAATAGACTGCAGTAGCTAAGAAATTATACATGTTTTCTGCCAAAATGTTTTAAATCAATGGATTCAATTATAAGACTATCATATCTTTAGTACAATTAATTTAAAAACAGCAACAGTTACCTTTGACAATATTGACAAGCTTCACGATTATTTGCAGTTAAAAGTCCATCTTATTTCAAAAATCTGAGGAAAGCCTTTGGATACATCATGTATGGGCAACGGCCTCATTGGGATCCTCAGTCTTTTAATTGGGATAACAGAGGATAAAAGGAAGCTTTTACAGAAGGAAAAGAACGTGGTAAAAAAAAAAAGTTTGCCTTTTTTTACTTTTCAAGCATGATTGAAACAAAATATGTCATCTGTACTAACATTGATGCAAGTTATTAAGATGATACTTATATTTGATATATATTTATATATAAATATAAAATATGATCTTTTAAATATATAAAAAAATTTAAAAATTTAAAAATATTTATATCTAACACATATCCGTATCACCCTAAATCCAGGTAACAATGATGACACTGAATAAAACTGTTTTATCTACTTGTGAGTGTTGAATGCAATTCTATTCTGCAAGATTCTATATTGGCCTAACAGAGAAATCATCTGAGAGTTCATATCAGTCAAGCATGTTTTGAAATTTCCATATAAGATTTTCATTGTGTTTAGTTGTCATGATAGCATTATGTTTGGAGCCATTTGACTTTGTAATTTTAGAGTTATATATATATATATGTAATATTAATTTACTCGCTTCTTCACCTTAGTCCATGCATGCAATCATAAGCTTAAAGCGTCAATAACAGTCACAGATTCTATAACACAGTGAGCCATCTAGTAGGCGCAAAAAAAATAGAAAAGCATTATCACGATAATCGGCCATTACTGTAGAATTTTAGTCCATTAAAGTACAAGGGGCTTAAAGCTGTTTGCATCTGGCTTAGCTGTAGATTAGAAGAGTGAAATTAATAAATTACAAGTACTGCAAATAATATAGTTTCCCTGCAACACGACAATTTACCACTCATTGCTGTCCTTCATTTCTGCCCTTCCTCTGATCTTATAATAATAACTAACAAATTGCAACTTCTCTTATAATTTATCAAATATGAAATATTAAAGTACGTTTTTAAAATATGTGTAGAAATATATAATTCACACCCTAAAACTTAAAGATCTAATTTTTGTTAATTTATGCATAATATTCAATAAATATATTATTTTAAATTTTAACATCTACAATATTTTTTTATTTT
>JBBYHK010486886.1:0-16686 GCA_038382065.1 Adansonia grandidieri | reverse complement strand
ACCATTGATCCAAAACTCGATTTTAACTCATTTCTTTGCATCAGGAAAGATTAAAACACATGTCAAATTATGAATTTCAACTTTTAAATTAATCAAAACATTTTTTTAGGTCTAAATTGGATCAAAAGGGTCAATGTCATTTGATCAGTCTACTCCTCCCTAGTTATTGGCCAATGTCACCATTAGCCACCCCATTTGCTGGAAAATCACTTCAGCATTTAATCTAGCCACCCTATGCTCATCACATTGGCAACAAGCTGCTCCTTACAGCCACCCTATAGCCACCATGCTGACATCACCTTGTCCCCCTTGAGAAATGGCCAAAAACACCTCCAAATTGGCTCCAAAATGTTGGTATAAATGGACCACTTCTATCTCAGCTAGAAAAGGTTGGATTCCAGCTCATTTACGCTTCTAAAAAAACATATTCTTACACCAAAAAACCATAATCCCGTAGCTCTTCACCCACCACCCAAAAACAGCCATAAAACACTCACTTTCAACCATTACACACTCCAAAAATCATCCTTATCCATACCAAAACCAAAACCTTATTATTTTTCTCTTTTTCTTGCTTATCAATAACAAGGAAAATAGGGAAATTCAAGCCTTCTCTACTGCTCCAATTATTTGGCCAAAAAGTGAAGTCTTGTTGCTATAACTTCTCATCTTATCACTTTCATTTCTTATTTTTCAGCATCTTCATCATTTTAGTGAGCTCTCCATGTTTCCATACTCTCTTAGGATTATCATGCATTATAATGGCATTTGGTGGTGGTAGTTTAAGATTTTGCTGCCTTAATACCCATTTTATGAGGAAAATGCCTCATTGCATCCTCATTAGTTTGATATCTCTTACTCATGCATTTTATGCCATGTCCATGCATCTTGTTATCCTCAATCCATGTATGAATCATTAGCCCAACACATTTCAAACTCATTTACACATTAGCTTGCATGAATCATTGTCATTTTCAACATCCATAACATTTTTTTGTCAAAGTGCATAACACTGTCTTTGTCTAGGCCATTAGTAAAATTAGCATCCCCATTCATGTTGTGTGCCATCCCCTTGTATGGTTGTTGTCAAAATACATGTTTGATGGATGATAAAAATTGATTTTTGAAACCCCTTAAGCCAAGCATGTTAACTTCAACCAATGAGGATTTGAATGGACTTAGCATTTTCCTTAAAGCTAGCAAAATATCTTGGGGAAAATTAAGTTTTCCAGATCTGGAATCTTGGTTAAACAAGCTCAAATCTTCTGATTTTGAAATGAAAATGGTCTTACAATTATTCCCTAAATGTTTGTGCATTTTTCTTGAGTCAAAACCTTGAGTGGTATGATCAATGGGCTGTTTCATCGTCCCAACTACTTCGGGGCTATGCAAATGAGTTTGTGATACTCATGCCACTCTTTCCTTTCAGTCATAGACATTCGAACGTCAATGACTCGAGTTTGGACCTGTAGACATAAAAAAAATGAGAGATATTCCCTACTTTGCTTTGTCCCCTGCTGGCAGCACAACTATTGCAAATTTGAAAAATCATTTTAAAACCTTAAATGATTTTTCATGATTTTTTTTATATTTTTATATCAAAGCATGTCGAATTATCTTTAAAATGATGTCTTATTCACCCCTGGATCATTCCGGATGAGAGAGTTATGATTTTTCAAGTCTAAACTATCCAAAACCTCTAGAATCCAAACATGTATTCTGGTTGGGCCATTCAAGCCCACAAATGATTTTTCCAAATTTTTCAAACATTTTTCCTAAAATGTTCATGAAATTCTCTTTTCAGAAAGGTATCACTTGTAATTTTTCGATACCGAATGAGTCTGGGGTGATTTTTCAAATTTTGATACACCTTGTCCCTCATATGTTCTGCCAGCAGCACTATCAATCTGAACTTAAAAATTTATTCCCCTAGAAAGTTTCTTTTTAGGGTAGTGGGTATATTTTTAAGATGACCCTCATCGAGTCACCTTTCTAACGGTGTCTTGTCCACCTTCTAAATCCTTTAGAAAAAATTTGGAAAGCAGGATAGCGTGATGCTGTCCCCTGTTTTCGGTTATGGTAAAAATTGAGTTGTTTTCCCAAATTTTGTCTCGAGACATTTGAATGTCTCCGTACCAACCCGATCAGACTTAAGAACATGCTTTGACCTCCCATTGGCTCGTATCAAGGCACAAACACATTTTACATCTTTACTATCCTCATTCACAATAATTTCTTTTACCTAAAGTCGTCAAAATGCTCAATCGTCTTCTAAATCACAAGGTTTTATCAACTTAATTTTTTCAACTCAACTTCTTTAAAGAGTGTCGGATGTGTCACTTTCGAGGATACTCCAACCCTAACCTTCCAAGGGGACACTCCAACCCTGCTCTTTAAATTTGTCAAGATCTAAAAAAAAAAAAAACTTTATTTTGTTAAAATGATTTGTCATCCACGGGGATACGCCAACCCTGACCTTCCAGGGGGATACTCCAACCCCGCTTTTTAAAATTGTCAAGATTTAAAAATTATCCTTTGTTAAAATTATTTGTCATCCACTGGATACTCCAACCCCACCTTTTCGAAGGGATACTCCAACCCTGTCTTTTAACTACAATTAATCTTTTTTTTTCTCCTTCTCAGACCTCTATGAATATGTCAAACAAACTTTGTTTAATCAAAAAATCCAGATGCATCTAAAAAATTATCGATTCGGTTATTCCTGCATAATTGATGCCAATAGCAAGATAAATTCTAATAGTCCACCCATTTTCTTTAACATTACATTGAACGATCCATGTTATGTTACTTCATTTATTGCCTTACTAACATGATTTCTTTGTGATGATTATTTGCATTCATGTTTTCAAAATGTTTCCAAATAAAATTAAAGGTAATGTTCCGCGTGGGTATCTCTCTAGTGCCTAAAGTGGAACATTCCATTTTTAAAGTAAAATTCAGAGGTCATTTTTATCGAAAATCTCTACAGTCCCCATCTCTCTGGGGCGTATATGAGATTAATTTTTTTTCATCAAAACTTGGATTATTTCTACAAGATTCATGCATTAAAGGGGTTATATCGAAATAATGATGAGTTAAGATAAAACATAGATAGTAAGGTACCGATTTCGGGCGTCGCGAAGAGGTTCCTACCTCATCGCGCGTAACCAACTCCCGAAGGTGAATCTTTGCATTACGTAGACCACAGTATCGATGTTTTGAGTTTCATAACTCAAAACATAGGTTTCAATAGGCATCCGATCATGCCTAGCCCAAAATGATCGGTGGTGACTCCAAATGTTGGCCATTTCATGATGGTCATTCGAAACTAATAAGATGAGCAATTTGTCTTAAGGTCTCCTTCACTGTATCAAAAGTCGAGAATCTGTACATTCTAGTTCTCATCACATCGTGAAAGAAAAGTCTTGGTCAAGAAGACATTTTCAAGTCGAAAAAATATTTTAAATCGTGCACACGCATAGATTCGCGAGGGTCCACCCTGGGGTACGTTGCGATAAGCATAACATTTCTTGTTAATTTATTAGCAAGGTGTAGTTGTGCACTAATTAAAAGACTTTAGAATAGTGTTAAACATCTCTCACATTATTTTCATGGAAAAACTAATATGAGATTATTATATTCAAAATAATCACATTCACAGTTGATAGGATATGTCGATGCTTGATATTTATTTAATCCACATAAAGTAAGGTCACAAACAAGATATTTGTTCACATATTGAGTATTATTCTATCTTGGTGATCTATAAAACAAATTATTGTTGCTATTTCTTTAAATCATGTTAAAATACTAGCACTCAAACGAAGCAAGTCAAGAATGTGTATAGTTGAGATCATTGATTCAATATGTGCAAAAAAAGTATGATCTTCCAACAATTAAAGGGGGCCTAACAATTTTATTTGAGGATAATGTTACATGTATCACTCAGATAAAGGAAGGATATATTAAAGGTGACAGAACCAAGCATACTTCACCAAAATTCTTTTACATACATGAACTCTTGAAGAAAGGTGAATTAAAATGTGCAAAATTTGCTCAAATAACAACCCAACAGATCTATTGACAAAGACTAACTTCAATTTTCAATAAGCATGTGCATAACATTAGATGTGTCAGTTTAAAGACATTGTATAAATTGATATTTTTTAAAGGAAAAAAATTTCCTATGAATGTACCTTTTTTTCTTCGCTAAGTATTTTGTCCCGATAGTTTTTTCTTAGCAAGATTTTAACATGGCATATTCATAGTAAATAGTCATCCAAGGAGAATAGTTGTGAAACCTTGACTTAGAGGATGATTTGATGAATATGAACAAATCTAAAGATCTCATGCTTTCATGGTAGCTTATAAATTTAGTGATCATTTTTGATAAAAATGGTGAAATTTTTCTTGCATTCCCACCATTAAAGTTGCCTATATAAAAGCATCATTTCATGAGTCAGGATATATAAGAAATAGAAGAGAGATTTGTAAGATTGTAGTTTAAGTTTTTCATCAACAAAAAGCTTGAAATATCTAGCTAATTCATAAAGAATTAGATCATTACATTTTATATTTCTTTATTCTTGATTTCTTTGCCATCTTCTTTTGATCTACAGCGATCTCGATTTTTTCCTTTCCATTTTCAAGAATGTGCATTTGAAATCGTGTAAGACCCAAAAATAATTAATAACTATTGCTTACAGATTGTGTATAATATATAAATGGTTTTTGGAGAAAATCCTATATAAATATATGCACTATTATATGTATTTGCTAGTTTCTTTTGGTCATTAAAGCAACCTATTGGATTGACTATTTAGAATAGTCGGGCAGAATTTGATTGATGTTGTGACTTTTAATGAGCAAATGCAAATCAAGGGTTGACAATTCTCTGCAATTGTTTGTTTTGGTTTCTTTTTAAAGCATAGAGAACAACAGAGTGGATGTTTCAACAACATCATGTTTCATAAGCTTGTAAAAGTCTTTTTTTTCTTTTTCTTTTTTTTTTTTTTTTGCAATAATGGCATGCACCAGAAGAGTCGAACTTGTTAAATTATGGGATAAATTCAATGTCAGTTCACTAACCTCAATGATAGTGAAAATCGAATCTGGACAAAATTCATTGCCTTGTTAATGACTTCCTGTGCAAAAATCACCAAACCGGAAATTACAAACAGATGATGACAAATAAATACAACAGAATACAAAGGTATCATGGCCTCTAAAATTTTTAAATTTATATTATATATAATATGGTGTTATGTGAATTTTTTAAGATATATTCTTCAAAAAAAAATTAATGATCTTTCAAAGCATAATTAACTTCAATTTTTCTTTTTTATTTTTTAAATCATTGAATCTTAAAAGAAGTTAAAAAAATCAACATTGCTCTCAAGTTTAATATTTTAATTTTTATTTTTTAAAAAATATTTACTAATTTAATTATAAATTGATTTACTCTTTTAAATATTGTGTCAATAAATAGTCTAAACATTTCTAATTTATAAACAAAGGATATGAGTTATGCTTTTTGAATAAGTAATCATGTACTAACCATGTACTAAGTCAAATATTCTAAAGTAAATTTAATAATAAAAAATAAATAGCAAGACATATAAATTTTTACGTTAAATTCATGGAGTTTACGACTAAAAACGGTTTACGTGAAGACTATGAATAAAAATCAACACTAATACAAATGCTATAATTTACGAGTTTGATTAGATTAATTCATTCATTTTTATTAATTTATCAAATTTGGTTTTTAATTTTTTTCCTTTTATATTTTTTTATTAAAGACTCACTATGTTTCATGAAAAATTATACTTAATTCGTTTGTTTGGTAAAAAAAATACGTAGCATTAATTGAAAAGAAGATTTCATTAATTATTATGAATTGATTTAAAAAAAAAGTAATATAAAGTTTATAACTTGACTTGACAAATTTTTTTGAATTCAATAAATGTATAAATTAATACAAAAAGTTTATTTTAAATTAATAATTGTACCTATAAATACTAGTAAAGTAAATTCTTATTTTGATTCAATCAATTCCACCTCTTTCCATACGTTGGTCTTAATTCAAATTGCACAGTTAGAGATTCAAAGTCATGACATGAAGAGCTAATAAAATGCAAGTTGACCTAGTTAATTGGGCTTTTCAATGAATTCAAAATTTTGAAATTAAGAATTAACTATTTTTTAAACTCTCCCATTAATATGTTTTATCTAGCATTGCTTGAGTATATCGTAGGATTTTTTTTAAAATTGATGTACATATATAAAAAATATTATAAGCATTAATATATAACGTAGCAAAGACAAATAAAGTGTTTTTTTTTATTAATTAGTGCAATTAATTAGTTAATGTTACAACCACTCATTGAGCAATTTAATTAGTAAATATTTAATGTCACTGGAATCGTATGCTAATCAATTAATTACATTTCATTTCTTAATCTCTATTACATCTAAACCAAATGCAAATAATAAAAAAATAGATAAATTTTTTTTATACTATGAAAGCGATACTACAAATGCCAAATATACATAATATTTTATGTATATACAAATACAAATATACATAATATATTACTTCTCACTGTCCCTAATAAATCAAATGTCAAATGTGACTGCAGAAACTTGGGATGGGATTCGTGCTATAATCAATTTTGTTGGATTTAAAAGAAAAGACAGGTTCAAATATACATGTGTGTACATATATATATATATATATATATATATATATACATGCCAATCTAATCAAACCAAACAATACTCCATTATATTCTTGTGAAGTTATTTTCAATGTCCTTATTTATTTATTTAGTGTGTAGAAGCATAAATAATGTAAAACAAAGAATTGAATTTCGATCTTTAAGATTTACCATTGAATGGGTATTTTTTTGGCCATCATCTGTATATGGTTTTTATGTACTAATGTAACATTGGACAACTAATGTCATCCAAAATTAAATAAAAGCGTATGAATGTTAGTTGGATAGTCAAATATCTCTAAGTTTAAAATGATAGGAAATTGTCTAATTTATTGTCTTTTAGATTTCAACATGTTTTAGGTGCAAGTCAGGTGAGTGATTATTAGATTTATATATGAATTCAAATGTAAAAATAAAAATGTAACTCAAAAAAGAATTCAATTAGTTATAATAGTCTGAAAAGTAGTAAAGCATTGGATAGTGAAAGAAATATGAAACAAGAAAATAGTTATTAAGATTTGACCATAATTAAGACTTTGACATCAATATTTCAAAAACTTAAACATATAAAAAATTAGTTTATATAAGTTTCAACAATGCGTGTGACAAAGAATGAACCAATATCTCATCTATCATTCAAGAAGTGGCTTGTTGAGTATTGCATCACTTGCTGCCTTATCGATTTTGTTGTCAGCTGAAAATTTGTAAAGAGAGAACCAAAACGATTAGAAAGGAAAAGAATCTATAATATTTTTTCTTCAATGTTTCCTATTATCCATGATATAGAGATTTAATATAAAAATTATTTGGTGATTTCAGTGAGTGTTATTTGACTTGAACTTGTATTAATTAATCTTCTAATGCTTTAATGCTCATATCACCCTAATTTTTTTTCTTGTGATTAGAAAACAAATACCAACAACCTACATGATCTCTTTCAATGAGAAAATAAATATATAAAGACAAAAAAATGGAAAGTGTGAAATGTGAATAAACTAAACTAACCCTAGCTTGTTAGATCTGTTATCTTTGTTAGGATGGATGACAACAAGAAAGGACCGCTTGTGAAGAAATTATTAGGAATAGAAGTATATTAAATTATATCTTAATTTATGTAATGTAATATAATGTGGGTCCTTTGTTTGACAACTTTCTATTTTTTTTATCACAATAATTATAAGAATCAAGTGGCAATTGTTAGTCTTAGCAGGCTTAATTTCATGTACTCTTGCTTGTGGAACATGCCCTTGTTGAACAGAACCATTTCAAGCCCTCAAATGTATATTCTTTTTAAAAAGTAAAATAATATTTATAATATAGATAGGAAAAGTAAATTTTGTCTTCATTTATGATTAATAGAAATCAAGTTTTGAAGATTGAAACAACACCATTTTGGCGGTCCCATTTTTTTCTTCTTAAAACAAGGAGTATTTGATCATTGTTTGACCCATATCAGATCTGAGCTTTGGTAGGAAAGAGAGCATAAGCTGAGAAAGTTGATTGTGCATAATTTATGGAGTGGACAGAGGCAAAAGCAAAGCACATGCATTGTCATCAAGTTTTTGAACTAAGTCTGTTTTATGAAGAAATTTTTAAAAGAAACAGGTGGACAAAATCACTAAGAGCTATGAGGCCTGATTCCTGAGATGATGTTTAACCTAAATTTTATGGGCAAGATTGATTTGACATTTTCAGTGTATTTTGATAACCCATTCGCTGGCTTATGTGTGGGTCCTTTGATGGGGAAAGAATTTTGTAAGAGAATTACGAAAGTAGATGGATTTGGTGGGTTTGTAATATAATTTTTTTTAATATTGGTTGGTACTGGAGATAAAAGATGCTCTAAATTTACATGTTTTATTAATATTTGATTTTTTTAAAAAATTATCGCACATTTTTATGTACAAAAATATGTTAATTAAGATTAGACAAGAAACCGCCATCATGAAAGCAATTTCAAGTGTATTATATATATATATATATATATATTACAAAAGTTATGTACAGGAACAACACTTCAACATAAAATATAAAAAACGATGCATGGAAACCACCCTAATGGAGGCTTGCATACATAATTTCAAAAAAATAACATGATAATATTTGGTCATGTTGGTGGTAATTTTTTTTTATAATTGATAAGGGGTTGAAATTAGCTTGAAATTCATTCTTAAGCCTATCTTCTCAACACCAACACTCTCTTTAACTCATCCTTTTCCTAAATTATTAGCTAAAAAAACATAAATTCCCTAAATTCAAACAAGTCTTCATGAACATTCTCCATATTCAAGGTTAACAACGTTGGGTTTTCTCTTTTCAAACATCTAAATGATTTTTTTAAAGATTTTTATTTATTTTGAAGAAAATGAGATATGTATTACTATTTGTTGATTATAGTGAAGAACATAACTATAATTACTTTATATGTTCGGATGTTTGTGAAATTGTTACCTAGCTAGAAAAGCTCTAAGAAATTTGGAATTTTTCTCATGGTAATTGCGGATTTGTGTATTTTGCAGATAAAGAGATTGGGTAGTGCAAATTTCAAGAAAAATCCTTCATTTACTCTTGTTAACTTGGGAAAAGTGATATTATTTGAGCTTATGTATGATCTGAATTCTTTTTATAGGAATATTTTATATATTTCAGTAGCAACATCATAATTATTAAGATTGTAAGAGAATCATATATTTTAAAATGTACATCAAGAGGTAATTAAATTTTACGGATATTATCTTTATTACATCATAATTTTATAATTAATTAATTAAATTAATTATTAATACGATACTCATTGTGTCTTATGTATAAGAGACTTTTTATTAAAGATCTGCATCCATTTATTATAAACCATTTAAAGATAACCATATTTTATTATATAGCTCAAGTTTGATGATTTCTACTAGAGCCTGATTTAATAGGTGTGTTGTTTGAGTGATGGATGCTTGATACACAACTTTCATTTTCTATATAGTAAATGCACAATCACACTAAAAGTTATCGTGCTTTAACTTAGACTTCTAGTGGATGACATGGCAGTTACAAGCGTAAGCTTTTTAGATTGGAATGAATTGTGTCAAAATTTATTGGGCTTGGTACTTCCAGAAGGTTGTGTTAGGGGCTTAACCATTAAACTAACTTGGTTGCAGCCAACTTTTCAAAATCAACATGAAAATGCAAGTGAAGAAAAAATGAAACATGTTGCTAGAGCATTTACACATTTAATGTACCTTTCATTACTTCATGATTTTAAGGAGACTGAAAATTATAATTATGGTTTTGCATATTTAGGGGTTTTTTATAGAGAATTGTGTCAGGCTATAATTTTAAAAAGTCAGGACATAAAGAGGATGGTTAGTGCTTATACAATTGAGGGTCTAGTATTGATTGTCATTTTTGGCAATATGCGTGAAAGTTGCGCTTGTATACCTTCTTGAAAGCAGATAATAATCTTGACAATTTATAATAGATGAACTTGTACTTTTTATAGCCTACTAAGATTTTATATATATTTTAACAAATGGAACCATTATAAGGATACCAATATTTCGTTCGACATTAAAAGTATTAGATTATGACTACATATCAAGTAGATTTCTACATTTAACCTATATGTAGAGTAATAATTTTTAATATTCATTTGTAGTTTGTGTAAATGCTATATTCTTTAAATGAAATTATGGCATGCCTTCTATCAGATGCTTACAACCATAGTTATATATGGAATGCAAATATAGCATTAATATGCTTTGCAGTTAGAGGTGGCAAATGAAGTTGAACCTGGAAAAACCCAAGCCTGAACCTAAACTGAACCCAATTTAATTAAAAAAGTCAAAAACACAAATCCTAGAAACCTGAACTCGAAATGATCTAAATTTAAAAGAACCTAAAGCCAAAAAAACTTAAATCCAAAAAAGAAAACCCAAACCCAAGATTGACTTGTGCCTGAATTTAATACTAAAAATAAAAATGATGAAATTTTAATTAAATAATTTTTTATAAAGTAAAAACTTTAATTATCAATTTTTTTAAAATTCTTTTAATAATTTAATTTAATATTAAAAACTTAATATATATTTTATATATGATGAAATAATAATTTATAACTCATATCATTAGCTTTGAAAACATTATCAATAGGGTATATCATTCATTTATCACATTTTCTTTAATTTAATTAGTTAAACTTATTGAATATTGAGAGTTTATATATTTTACTAGTAAAATTTTAAGTGCGTCTTTAAATATTATTCTTATTGTATTATTTTTATTTCAAGTAATCATAATTAGAATCTAATAATAGTACAATAAAGTAATAAAGTAAATTAAAAAATATGAAAGTCATAATAGATATTACCATATAAAAAATAAAAAAAAATTCATATCTTAGACTTAAACTAGCAACATAGTAGAAAAGAATGTAAGGGCAATAAAATAAGAACAAAAAAGCTTAAAAATCAGTATACATTATCAAGCAACATATGTACCTAGAGATGCTCATAGGTCAGACTGGCCTAAGTATGATATTAACATCAAATATATTTGCCCAAACCCTGCCAATGTGGGCCTGTAATTTTACCAAGGCTGCATATATTTGTAAATGGACAGTCCAAGCCCGTTCATACCAGCCCATATTATTTTTTTATAATTTATTTTTTAAAATTTAATCTTTATTGATTTAATTTTTTTATTTTACTAAGTTTAAAAATATAAATAATTTAATGTAGTTTTTAATATTTACACTATAATATTATATATGTATTTTTATATAATAAAAATTACATAGTATATAAAATATAAAATTAATATATATTATATAATAGTAAAATAGGTTGGTCGAGTTCGACCTTAGAAGTTAGAGTCAAGGCTTGGCCTATGTTTTAAATCGGGTATAATCTTTTTACCCAAGCCCATTTTCGGGCTTATTATTTTTGTCCAATCACTCCCAAATATCAGGCGGGCCTTTAGGCTTAGGCAGGTAGCATAGTCTCTAAGTAGGTCTAATCTGTACCCAACCATGAATAAAAAAAATTAAAGTAAGTGCAGAAAGTACTTTTAAAAACTATATTCAATAATACTTTAATGATAAAGAGAAAATAAGTGCAGTATAAGAACATTAAATAACCAAAAAAAATTATGAATCTTAATCAATTCAGAAAAAATATAATTTATTTATCACTTGTAAGCATCATCCAAATGTTAAAAAAATCAACCTATGAATTAATATTAAAACAAATATTATTATATATAAAACTTTTATTAACTCTTTATAATTGCAAAAATTAATATTAAAAGTGTATTGTAAAGAATAAAATATATTGCTAAAAAAATAGATAAAAATAATTTTTTACTCAGGATGTTTTGATTTAATACTTTATAAAAATGAATATTGTAAAGAATATAATGCTACTATTAATAATTTCTTGTTGATTATTTTATATATTATTTTATTTGTATTTTAAGAGAAATATTTTATGCCAAATTCTTTTAAAAATTTTAATTTTCTATATCTTAATATATTATAATATAAATATAATCATATAACATGATTCGAATATGAGAACATGAAATTTACATAAAATGAATTATTAACATGTCAAATTTTTACAAATATATAATGCCTTTAATATGCTATGAATTAAAAAGTAACATGAATATGAACACGACGAGTGATGACATGTGATAAAAAATTAAAAATTTCAAAAGTAACATGATTATATAACGTAAACATAATTGAAAAATAATTAAAATACAACACAAATACATAAAAACATATCAATTATTTTAAATATCAATATGATTAATTTGCAATATATAATATTTTAATAATAAATTATTTAAAATTAATTTTATATAACAAATTAATTTTATATATAAACATATTAAAATTATCATATTATAACAATATTTTAGTTAAAAATAATAATTTAATAATTTACTTTTCAAAACATTAATTTATGTAAAAGCAATTACATCTAACTTAAAATAAAAAATGATGTAAAATATACTCGAACCCTAAATCCGAAAAGGCTCGAATTCAAAACAGGCCCAAACCCGAATAGACTTAAACTTGAATAAGCCCGGTCCGAATGAGTGTAAACCTTAAAAAAATTTGAAAGAACCAAAATCGAACTCGTCCGAACCCACCTAATTGACAACTTTATTTGTAGTTGTGGAGTGGAACCAGGCTAATAGGATTATGTGACAATTTGGGATACATCAACCAATTCGACAAAGGCCAATGAACCTTGATGAGGTTCACAACATGGACATGCATGGGCAGCGTAATGAATTCTCGCCTACGAAGCATAAGAATGAATCAAGTGATGGGATATACGTTATCAACGAATTCTTCAAGGTTGTGCATTATTGGTAATAATTTCATCTCATCTGATGATTACAAAAGATGGTAAATGGATAAAGGCTGGCACTTTATTTGTCCATAGTTAGAATTTAAAGATATTAAGAGTAAGCCATTTTGCCGACAAACTTTGAATCCAACTCCTCCTACACAAAAAATGGAACTTTCTAGACCTAGCCGATGACATGGAGTTAATGGCCGGACGTGTCAACCTGTATTATCACATGTTGAGGATTTCACTACAGTTAGAAGATCATTTAGTCATCCTAAACCTTAACCTTAATCTTGGATTATCATCTACTCACCGTTATGCGATTTATTCTTGAACTTAATTTTTTCAAAATAATGAAAAGTTTTAAAAAATTACTTAGATGTTTGAAGAGAGAAAACCCAATGTTACTGACTTCGAATGTGGAGGATGTGTCGATGAAGACTTGTTTGAATTTGAGGAATTTGTATTTTTCGGTTGATGATTTTGGAGACGATGAGTTCGAGAGGATAATTGTTTATAAGATCAGCTGAAAAAGAATTTGGGGCTGGTTCAACCCCATTTTAGCTAAAAGAAAAGTTTTAAAAAAAATTCCCATGGCATGCCAGAATGATATCATGTTATTTTTTTTAAAGTCATGTTTGGAAGTCGTCATGATTTTTCCAAAAGAAATTCCATATATGAAGGACTGCTCTTTAAAAGATTTTATTTAAGAAAAAAAAACTAATTTGTACCTGAGAAACTGCTTTCAGTCGTAGTGGTTTCTTATGCAGTCTCAAAACTAACGCATTATGATTTATAAAAATAAAATGTGCGGTCATTTGAAAATAATTAAAAAATCAATATTAATATAAAACCTCTGAATTTGATGGGATTTGGAACCAAAAAAAAAAAAAAACAAATGAGTGGATTGGCAATTGCACAGATTATGGCAAATTTAACTACTTCGGCCAGATAGACAATTATGTAACTTGAATGAGATTCATGACACTTGACCTCAGAGGCAAACACAGATGATGAAAGAAATCATAGCCACAACCACTAGGTTCTGATAAGTTGTCATTTTATTCATCCAAAGAAACAGAATTCTCCTACAATACAATTATCATAACTTGTGATTAGAAATTTAAATAAAGTTTGCAACGCCTCAGTATTTTACGATTTTGATTTTTTATGGATAATATTCCTTATATCCCTAACCACCATAGACAAACTAGCCAATACTAGTCATCATATTCAGATTCCAATTTTCACGGCTCCTTGTTGAATCAACAGCAATCTGGCAAAGTCTTTACAGTATCTTTAATCAGATCAATCACTTGTTTAATTGTCCTCTCCTCCTTGTCCTCCATATCTTAAATATACAAGCGTTCTTACTAATTATTTCAGGATGATGGTAATTAATGCTCTCCCTTTCAAATTTGCCAACCGCCCATTGCAATTCAGAGGCCCAGTTTTTTTTCTTTTGTTCTACTACTTCGACTTTGCAAAGTTGAAGAAATCCAAATAGCTTTCGTGTAGTCACAATCAAAAAAGCAATGATTTCCAGATTTCCTTTCCTGTCGACAAAAGCAGCAACGATCATGAACCTCAATCCCCAAATACTCAACCGGATTTTAAATAGCCATCTTAGTCCCCAGCTATCAATGAATATTTTGGGATGTGATACCGGACCGTATCAGCCTATGCCATTCCACCTTCCCTTGTTTGTTAGGCCTTTGTTCATTCCACACATAAAAGTAGTAGAATATCTATTTCCAGGAGAATGCCAAATTTCCACTTCATTGCCCTACTTTAATGAATTTGATTAGTTGGATTTGAAAAACGTAATTTCCTCCAATTCCAGCTGCTGCCCTGCAAAGCATATACTTCTCCCCTTCAATATTTTAGTTACGAAGTCAAAAGCTAATTAGTTGTGGCCCATATCGCTTTTCTAATCTAGTTTAGCCTATACATGGGTGTAATAGTAATAATTAATAAATTCAGGTCAAGTCAAGCTGCCGGTAGATCCAAGGAAAAGAAAAAAAAAGAATTGGTCAAGTCAACAATTATTTTACTAAAACGAAGAAAAAAAAATTTTCTTCTAGTTTTATCTGGTATATTGGTGGCCGACACCTAATAATGCAAATTTCTTTCCTTTGATTGGTACCGGTAAACCCCTCTTCATTGTGGGTGGTTGTCGTCTATGTTATCTGCTTATATCGTTCTAATGGTGGTGGTCCAAGATGATTTTTTTTTTTCAGATTTAAATTTGGGGAACCATTTTTTTTTCTTTGGTCACTCAAGCTGACAGTTTCAAATAACCATCGAAATTACATTTTCTTTGTGGACTTTTAATGCTCCTTGGTATACTTATAGCTAAATAATTTATATTTACCAATCTATAATGCATTCAAAAGATTTTAGCTTTAACTAGGAGATCTTCCAAATTCAAATCTTCTCCCTCTAATCAAATTGAAGAAAAATGCTTAAGTTTGGAAGTAGGGCTGAGTATAAAGTGGGAGTCTTGTAGTTGTAACACTTACAAAAACTGATCGAGACAACTTTTTCACCTTATCTAAGAAAGGAAATCAAAACGAAATTGTCCACTGTTTTGAATTCCATAGTTGCACGGTTTTATAACGAACTAGGACCAAATCAATTTGTGAAAATGGTGACGATGGTACCTGAAAATGACAAAACCAAGCCGTCCAGCCCAACTCACAACATCTGACAAGCAAGTCCAAGACAGAATACAGCCCAGCTAAGATTCAGAATCAGGCCAGGAGGCTTTCAAAATCCTCAGCAATTGTTAAATTAGATCCAAAAACAAGACATTTGTTGGTTGGAAAAATAGATCCGTAGTAGCAAACATAATGGGATGGATACGTGGTGGAAAAATTCCATTCGATGACCAAAGCCGAGTTACTTCTGTTTCAAGGAAACCAGCTTGTTCAGTTCAGCGACTTGGGTCAGTCTTCGAATGGGCGTGGCTTTAAGATTTAAGTGTTTCGACATTGATCTCATGGTAACGAGGTTCTAGCACTCTATGCTAAGCTCAAGGCTTATTATACCCCAATAATATTATTCGGATTAATAAATGAAGCAAGTTTTATTGGTGCATTGCCAATGTAATCACAAAGCTTGGACTGCAATGCCAAATGCATCAACAAAGAATTAAAAAGAGGTATTGTTGTTGTTCACTACTGTCGTCCGCTTCACATTTCTTCTCAAGTTGAACCTCCATGATCTCTGAATATATGAACAATCATTGTCGAATAATCATTTTAACTTGGTTGGAAATTTGCCCTTTTAGAGAGGAAATTTAATAACCCAAAAAGTTGTTAAATGGATGGAGGAGCTAACAAATTACACTACTTGGTTTCGACAAAGATTAAGCTTTCAAAAGGATGTCTGAAGTACATGTTCCCCCTAAGTAGACCTGCTCGTGGGCCGGGCCGGGCCGGATTTGGGCTGAGCTTATGCATGGTATTAACATTAAATATGCAAGCCCAAGCCCGGCCCGGCCCGAAATATGGGCCTCAAATTTTGCCCAAGCCTGCCCATATTTGTAAATAGATAGTCCAAGCCCGTTTAGGCCCGCCCATATTATTTTTTTTATAATTTATTTTTTTTAA
>JBBYHK010486866.1:0-16693 GCA_038382065.1 Adansonia grandidieri | reverse complement strand
ACAACCAAAAGCCACAATAATGCATGATAATCCTAAGAGGGTGATGGAAACATAGAGAGCTCACTAAAATGATGAAGGTGCTGAAAAATAAAAAATGAAAGTGATAAAGTGAGAAGTTTACCAATAAAACTTCACTTTTTGGCCAAATAACTGGAGCAATAGAGATGGCTTGAATTTCTCTCTTTTCCTTGTTGTTAATAAGCAAGAAAAAGAGAAAAATAATAAGGTTTTGGTTTTGGTATGGTTGAGGGTGATTTTTAGAATGTGTAATGGTTGGGAATGAGTGTTTTGGGGTTGTTTTTGGGTGCTCAGTTAAGAGCTATAGGATTTGGTTTTCTTGATGTAGGAATGTGTTTTTGAAGGTGAAAAGAAGCTGAAATCTAACCTTTTTTTAGCTAAGATAGAAGTGGTCCATTTATACTAGCATTTTGGAACCAATTTGAAGGTGCTTTTAGTCATTTCTCTAACGGGAAAAAATAATGTTAGCATGGTGGCTATAGAATGGTTGTAGAGAGCAACTGGCTGCCAATGTGATGGACATAGGGTGGCTGGTTTAAATGTTGAAATGATTTTCCAGCAAATAGGGTGGTGATGGAGATCTTGGTCAACCAATAAAAGAGTAGGGTGATCATGTGATATTGACTTTTTTGATCCAATTTAGACTTCAAAAAAATGTTTTGATTAATTCAAAAGCCTAAATTCATAATCTGATATGTGTTTTAATCTTTCCTAATGCAAAAAAAGAGTTAAAATCGAGTTTTGGATCAATGGTGGATGAGTAAAAAATGCCTGGACTATGAAAATGGCTTGCATGTATCGATACATTGCATAATGTATCGATACATTTGGTCCAAAAATCTTAATGGTATCGATACAATGAACATTGTATTAACCATTGTATCAATACTATGAACCACTGTATCGATACATTTCTTTACAGAATGCATGTTTTGGTTTTGGCATGGCCTAGTATCGATACATGAGGTTCTGTATGATACAGAGGCTCATGTATTGATACATCAACATGTTGCATCAATACAAATGGGGACATTTCAAATTTTGGATCATTAGAGCATTGTATCGATACATGAGAACCATGTATCGATACATTCAAGTAAAATTGTGAATTTCCTCATATCTTTTGTCCCTAGATGCCTTGAACTATGTTATTTGATGCCATATCTTTGTATTTACCTTTGATATGATCCCTAAGCCTTCTTGACCTCCTCAAAATACTTTTTCACTGGGTGACTCTCATGTTCGTGCTCTAGATTGCTTAAAGAATTAGCCTAGACAAAATAAAATGTCTATAGCTACCCCCTCTTTGACTATTGCTGAGAATCAAGAATAAGGCAAAAACGAATAGACACTGTTTTATTCGGTGTGGAATGACTCTCCCAAAACATCAAGGGCTAGGTTTTCTAAGGTTTGACCCTGTTAAGCAGGTGCAGAGTAACGTGGCTTTTTTTATATGGGTGCCACCAATTTATGCAGACTTTGACTTTGGTGCTGCCAGCTTACACGAGCTTTGACTTAGACTTGATGCCCCCAGCTTATGTGGGCTTTAACTTGGGTACCGCCAACTTGTGCGAGCTTTGACTTAAACTTAGTGCCACTAGCTTGTGTTAGCTTTGACTCAGGTGCCGCCAACTTATGAGGGTTTTGACTTAAACTTGGTGCCACCAACTTGCGTGGGCTTTGACTCGGGTGTTGCCAGCTCATGCAGGCTTTAACTTAGACTTAGGTGCCACCAACTCGTGCAGGCTTTAACTTAGACTTAGGTGCCACTAGCTCGTATGGGCTTTGACTTGGGTGCCATTAGCGAGTGTGGGCTTTAAAGGGGTGCCACTGACTTATGGGCTTTAAAGGGGTGCCACTAACTTATGGGCTTTTATAGGGTGCCATGACTTATGGGCTTTTAAGGGGTGCCACTAACTTATAGGTTTTAAAAGGGTGCCATGACTTATGGGCTTTAAAGGGATGCCACTAACTTATGGGCTTTTAAAGGATGCCATTAACTTATGGACTTTAAAAAGGGTGCCACTGACTTATGGGTTTTTAAAGGATGCCATTAACTTATGGACTTTACAAACGGTGCCACTGACTTATAGGCTTTAAATGGGTGCCATTAACTTATGAACTTTAAAAAGGGTGCCACTGACTTGTGGGCTTTGAAGAGGGTGGCGACAAAATTTTTTATAAAACTTTTAGTACAAGCTTTTCGTAACAGAAGTTCATGACAAAATTTCCTGATGAAAAGGGTTTTGGCACTAGTTCTTGACAAAATTCTTGATAAAGCTTCTGATGAATGTTCTTGACAAAAATTTTTGATAGTAGTTTCTAGACAACAATTTTTTGACACTAGCACTTTAATAGTAGTTGCTTAATAAAAAGGGTTTTAACATGAGGTGATGAGAAGAAAAGGAGCTTACTTGAATAACACTTAGTTTATGAAGCTTAGAGTTTTTACTAGGAATTCCTCAGAGGTTCAGCAAACCTGGCTTGAAATGATATTGTAAAAATGATGTATGATGGTAATATGAGTGCATGATGTAGGATGCTATCATGATTGCATGATGTGAAGTCTAATACAAGAAATAGCTATAGTTCTCCTTGTTCATCATTCAGACTCTCATAGGGATGGTGATTTATCTTTGATGCGACTATAGACAAAAATTTTCCTAAACCCGCTGGGGATTATAGGTTGTCCCAGCTCCACTAGGGATATGACCAACAATTTAGTCTCAAGAATTTAGGCTGTTGCATTTCTCGATTCGAGAGGCTCAATCATTTTCATGACAAATGGAAGGCATTGTCAATAATTTAGAGACTATTCGACTGATTAGGTTAATGTCTCTAGTTTTGATAGGATTCTGATAGAATGCATGGGTCGATTTTTGGTTAGCCTTAAATGGTTTTTCTTGAGATGTGGCTTGTGAAAGTAAGAAATGGTTTGGTGTACGGTCATGCCGAGCAAGTGTTTAGACGTGAAAAGTGCATGATCTTGATGATTAGGGCATAAGTAGAGTTCCCTATGCTTTTTTTTTCCTTTTGATTTAATCTTAAGATGTCCTAATGCGTATTTCAGTTGATTATCAAACATTATCAGTTAAATGAGAAGTGCAATGTGAATTATTCAGGGGTTAAAAGAAACAAGACAATATTTATTCATGACAATAAAGAGACATAACTCAATATACTATTTAATAAGCAATTGATAGGGCAGCGAGAAAGATGATTTTTTGGGCAAAAAATGCCTCTGACAATCATGACATGGATGTCCTTTAGGTGCTTTTCAGAATCTTTCTCAAACAATGAATGTGTCTAGCATGAGCTGATCTTTGAAAGATCTCTAGGATTGCTTTGTATTATCCTGTAGGTGTTCTCGATTCATGCCTAATCAAAATTGATCTTCTCAAGTTGCCCTTGCGGGTTTTCAACTGTAGTCGGTTTGGTTGTCTAGATGCCCTTTCGGATTTTCATCTAGACCCTTTTATGTTTTCTTCCTTTTTTATTTTTGTTTTCTCTTTGTTTTGTTTTTTTTTTGCTTTCTTTTTTTTTTGTTTTTTTTTTGGTTTTGTTTTCTCTTTTTCTGAAGGACGCCTTTTCAGGTTTTTGTCCTTTATGTGTAATATTTCTTGATGAAATCTGAGTTGACTAGGTTGGGCAACACATTGCCATCCATTTCTGACAAGATTAGGGCCTTTCCGAAAAAGGCTTGCTTCAATTAGGGGTCCACTTGCCTCGTGCATCTTTGTGAATTGGGAGGATCTTCTTCAATACCAATTCACCTGGGTGAATTTATCGTGGGTACATCTTTTTGTCATGGGCTCAGATCATGCATCTTTGATACATTTGACCATGGCAAATGGCTTTCATGCATTTTTCCTTGATGAGGTTGAGCTAGTCATATCTGTTTTGACCTATTCAGCTTTTTCAAGTTTGGTTTCCATCAAGACTCTGAGAGAAGGGATCTCGACTTCGATAGGTAATACAGCTTTCATCCCATAAATAAGAGAAAATGAGGTAGCACCTGTGGAAGTGTGAACTGAGGTCCAATAAGCATGAAGTGCAAAGCATAGCTTCTCATGCCAGTCTTTGTAAGTCCCAGCCATTTTCTCAACTATTCTTTTAATGTTTTTGTTGGCTGCCTTGACTGCCTTATTCATCTTTAGGCGATAAGGGATAGAATTATGATTTTGGATCTTGAACTGTGAACAGACCACTTGCATCATTTTATTATTTAAGTTGCTTGCATTATCTGTGATGATTTGGTTTGGAAGGCCATATCTATAGATGATGTCCTGCTTAACAAACTTGCAGATGGTCACTCTAGTGACATTAGCATATGAGGCAGCCTCCACCCATTTGGTGAAATAGTCGATCGCTACCAAGATAAAATAATGCCTATTGAAAGCTTTAGGGGTGATTGGCCCGATCATGTCCATGCCCCACACGGAGAAGGGCCATGGGGCCATCATGACATGAAGTGGCATTAGAGGGACATTGATTTTGTCTACATAGATTTGACACTTATGGCATTTTCGGGCATAATTGCTGTAGTCTCTCTCGAGGGTCAGCCAGTAATAACCCACTCTCGTGATTGGCTATCTGATGTCCATGTGATTGGCCACAAATCCGTTCACAAACTTCTTCTAGGATTTTTGGCTTTAGGAGTGTCAACACATCTGAGCTATACTTGATCATGACTCCTTTTGTATAAGATTTTTCTATCAAGAACAAATCCCATAGCTAGCCTTCTGATAGTCCTCTTATCAGTCTCGGTTGTACGTTTGGGATATTACTGATCCTTGATGTAACAAAGGATGTTATAGTACCATGGTAGGCCATCCTTCTCTTTTTCGACACTATGACAATGAACAGGAGTTATGTAGATGTTCATCTGGATGGGAGCAACATCTGACTCTTAGTTGACTTTAAACATGGATGATAAGGTAGCCAAAGCATCAGCTATTTGATTCTCTTATCGAGTTAAGTGTCGAAAACTAATATCATCAAATTCTTTCTTAAGCTCTGCTATCAGCTTCCCATACTGCATTAGCTTGGAATCGCAAGTTTGCCATTCCTCTTTCAATTGGTAGATAACTAGGGCTGAATCACCAAACACCTATAATATCTTGACGTTCCTCTTAATGGCTACTTGAAGCCCCATTACACAAGCTTCATATTCTGCGATATTATTTATGCAGTCAAAATTTAGCCTTACTATGAATGGATAATGACTTCTATCGGGTGACATCAATATTACCCTAATTCCATGTCCTAGAGCATTTGATGCTCTATCAAAATACATCTTCCAGGATTAATCTTGGTTGAGGGCATCTTTGTCTTTAGAAACGCACATTAGATCTTCATCTAGGAAGTTAAAATTTAAGGGTTCATAGTCATCTACTGCTCGACTTGGCAAAAAACAGCATCACACTACCCTTGATGGCCTTTTGACTGACATAAGCAATGTCATATTCAGAAAGTAGGACTTGCCATCTAGCTAGCCTTCTTAACAGTGCAGGGGCTTTGCATAGATACTTGATAGGATCGAGCCTTGCAATCAGCCATGTGGTGTGATACAGCATGAACTACCTGAGTCTTTTGGCTATCCACACTAAAGCACAGCATAACTTCTCGACTGCGAAGTAATTGCATTCGCATTTTGTGAACTTTTTGCTTAAGTAGTAGATTGCTTTTTCCTTCTTTCCTGACTCATCATGTTGTCTTAATACATAACCCATTAACTTGTCAAAGACTGCCAAGTAAAGGATTAAAGGATGACCAGGCACTAGCAGTACTAACATTATTGGGCTTGACAGATAATGTTTAACTTTATCAAAGGCTTCTTGACCTGCCTCATTCCATTCTCCTAGATTTTGTTTACGAAGGAGCAGAAAGATAGGGTCACATTTGTTACTAAGTTGGGATATGAATCCAACAATGTAGTTTAATCTCCCCAAAAAGCTTCTCACTTTCTTTTGGGTTTAAGGTGGTGTCATATCTTGAATGGCTTTGACTTTGTCTGGGTCAACTATAATCCCCTCTTTGCTGACTATAAAGCCTAGAAGCTTACCCAAAGTGACTTCAAAGGTACACTTAGAAAGATTCAATTTGAGTTGAAATTTTCATAGCTGTTCAAAAAGTTTCTAAAGGTCTGTGACATGCTTATCCTCTTTCATTGACTTGCCAATCATGTCATCAACATAGAACTTAATTTCTTTGTGCATCATGTCATGGAATAGGGCTACCATGGCCCGTTGATAGGTTGCCCTGGTATTTTTAAGTCCGAAGGGCATGACATTGTAGCAAAATGTCCCCTACATTGTTACGAAAGTTGTTTTCTCCGAGTCTTCAGGTGCCATCTTGATCTGGTTATAACTTGCGAATCCATCCATGAAGGAGAACAGAGAAATTTTGGCCATGTTGTTTACCAAAGTGTCGATATAGGGTAGCAGGAAGTTATCCTTGGGACTAGCTCGATTCAAATCCTGATAATCATCACACATTCATACTTTGCCATCTTTATTTGGGACTGAGACTATATTAGCAACCCATTCTAGATATTTGGCTACTCTAATAAACCCAGCATCAAATTGCTTCTTAACTTCCTCTTTAATTTTGAGAAGAATTTTCGGCTTTGTCCTCCTTAACTTTTTTTGGATTAGTTTGCATTCATGCTTGGTGGAAAGCTTGTGGACCACTATATCAGTGTCTAGTCCTTGCATGTCTTGATATGACCAAGAAATACATCCCAATATTCTTAGAATAGTTCTATCAACTTGGTCCTAGTTGTTGACTTTATTGAGGTTCCAATTTTAACCTCCTTTCGATCCTCCTAAGTACCCAAATTTATTACTTACGTTGGCTCTTCATAAGGCATGATCTACTTCTCTTCTTGCTCGAGTAATCGTAGGAGGTCTGGTGGTACCGAGTTTTCTCCAAAAGCTTTTTCACTATTAGCTTTACTAGCACAAATTGACTATTCGAAATTGATCTTTAAAGGCTAATCAGACACATCCATGTCACTTCATCAGGACACCTGAAAGGCTAAAGAAATAAACATGGCAAAAGGCATACACATAACCAAGGAATTTGGATAAAGGCAAAAGAGTAATGGAGACAAAAAGGTTGAAAAGTGATGCACAATATGGAATGATATATGCAAAAGTCATTTCATTAATAATGTTTGATAAAAAAATTACCCCTTACATAAAACACCTATCTGCCATTGGGCAAGGGCAGGTAGGTTTTCATTTCTTGATGTTACATGAAAGGGATAGGAAAAGTGCAAGGGTTTTCGTCATAACCCTGTCATCAAAATCAGGTCTTAATGGAATGACACAAATTTTATGGCTCGGTATCTTGGAGATAAAAGCTGTTAAGTGCCCTGCTTAGGATGACCAAGACATCTTTAGTCTTTTGCTCTTTCGATTGGATTGGATCAATTTGACCTCCCGAATGAAATATCTCATGGAAAGACGAAAACATTGTCAACTTTGACTCCCCCTCTTGACTTAATGATCGTGTCATCTCCTGGTTGCAAATCCTCTTTTCTTGCTGCTTTCTTGAGTGTGCATTGGCCTTGAATCCTAAGCCTTTTTTGTTGGCTTGAGTGGTGACTTGTAAGGCTCTAGCCATCCCTTGTAGATTCTTGCTAAGCCCTTTTCCAGCATGAAAACCTTTGCCAACAGTCATTTTAAAACCCGAGTGGGTACTCTTTGACAGGTGGGGTTCAACTATTGGTAATCCTTCCCTTACAAATGTCGCATTGACAAACTCGAAGGATTAAAAACTGAATTTGGTGCATCTTCATTAGGCTCTATGTAGATATTCTTGGTGAAAGCAGTGGCGATCATTTCTTCTTCAGCTCTAATGGTGACTACTTTGTCATCTATCACAAATTTGAGCTTCTGATAGAGATAGGATGGGACAGTTCCAGCGGAGTATATCCATGGCTTTCCTAATAGGCAGTTGTAAGAAGGATTAATATCCATAACTTAGAAGTTAACTTTATATGTACATAGGCCTATCTGAAGCTGAATTATGATATTTACAATTACTCCATGACATGTTCCATCAAAAGCTCAGACTATGGTGTGGCTACTCTTGATGTTAAATTGATCGACAGGGAGTTGCTTAATGTAGTCATAAGCATAACATTAAGGGTTGACCCATTGTCTATAAGTACTTTGGGCAAAATGCGTCACTTGTAATGGGTAATGATATGCAAAGCTTTGTAATTACCCCTGCCGCTGGGTGGGATCTCATCATCAGTGAAGGAGATATGATTATCGGCCATGATGTTTTCAATAGTCGATCCAACTTATCCATGGGGACATCCGAGGGCACATATGCTTCATTTAGCACCTTCAGTAATGCATTTTGGTGAACCTCTGAATTAAGAAGCAGAGATAGCACAGAAATCTTTACGAGTTGTTTGCTTAACTGGTTTACAATGCAGTATTCACGTGCGTAATAAACTTGAGAAACTTTGCAGCTTCTCTTTCACTTATTGCTTCCTTAACTTTTTCAGGCTCAAAATTCTTTGCTTGGGCCTGAGTGGTACTGGTGCTTGGAAATGCATCAACCTTTTGTTTTCTTGAGCTGAGGGAGCGTAACACCTACCGCTACGAGTTAGGTGACTAACTCCTGATAGTTCTATTGCAGTAGTTGAGGGAGTTAGTTCTCGATCATCACTACTTGATTCTCATACTTCCATGGAACAGCTTTGTTGCTCTTATATGAGAATGGTTTAGGTACTTCCATAACTAACTTTGGTGTAGGTGTCAAAGAACTAACCTTAGGACTTGACTTGCCATAAAGAAAGATGGGTCAATTTCTCCCATAAGGTGGCTACATGGTTTCATCTCCTATCATATTGATAGATTCAGCAGCAGGTGTGATCTCATGATGGAATTCTATCTGGCCTTCATTCATCATTCTTTGAACCATGGACTTAAACTTCCTACATGTTGTAGGGTATGACCTATAACTATGTGGAAGTCACAGAAGTTGTTGGGATTGTCTTCCAATTTTTCTGTTGTGTTGAGTAACCCGACTTGAATCAATGCTTGCCAGACCAAGAACATTGGCATCCTTACATCCTCTATGCTTGCCTTTACTTCATATTTCTTAATGTCGATCATGTTTACAACTAGCTCAGTGTGGTTCGGTAAAGGATTGGCAACAACATTTGGTCCCTGGTTCATCATGAACTGTAAAACTTTTGAGTTAATTAGATTTTGCACGTTTCATTTGAAAAATATGCAATTTTCAATGTCATGCCCTATTGCCCCAGCATGGTATTCACAGTGGGCATTAGGGTTGTACCATTACAAGTATGGTGGCTTTTTTACTAGGACATAGATTAGGGTTACTAAATGATTTTAAAGCAAGATCTAGTAGAGCTCCTTATATGTCATAGGGATGGGATCAAAATGTTGTCTTTATTGATTTGCACCTCGATTGCCAGGTGCATTATTGGTTGCTCGATTAGTATTTTGGCAACCTTATGGAGAGTGGATTTGTGGTAGGTTGGATGGGATTGCAAAAAATGTGTTGTAGGCTATGGCATGAATTGGCTGAGGGGGTATGATGATAGGGCAAGAATACAACGTGCTTGGGTAGGGAGGGTAGGGTATTTGACGCTGTTTTGGTTGATATGAGCTTGCATAACTTATGGCATTGGCCTCTCTTTCCTTCTTTTTACTAGCAATAGGCTTTTTGCTTGATCCAGACATTTCTTTGATTGACATTCTACCACTCTTAATGGCCGCATCAATCATTTCTTCGGAGAGGACTAGGTCTATGAATTTTTAAGTGGCATTCCCTATGAACTTCTCGTAATAAAGAGCACGTAAAGTGTCAATGAAAGTGATTGTCATCTCTTTTTCTGTAAAAGGAGGCTGGACTAGGGCTGCTTCTTCTCTCCATTTTTGGGCGTATTGTCTAAAACTTTCAGTGGGTTTTTTCTCAAAATTCATCAGGGAAAGTCAATCTGGTGCCCAACCCAACACGTGCTTGTATTAATTTAGAAAAGCCTTAGCTAATTCGGCCCATGATTGGATTTTGACATTGTCTAGCTCGATATAGCACCGAGCTGCGACCCCAATGAGGCTATGCTGGAACCCATGGATAAGGAGCTTTTCATCTTTCTCATGCCAGACCATTTTTAATAGGTACATTCGAACATGGACAGAAGGGTTGGTGGTTCCATTAAACTTTTCAAACTTTAGGACTTTAAACTTTGAGGGAATGACAAGGTTGGACACTAAAGACAGCGACTGCGTGCCAATAGCTATGAACTTGTCACTCCCCTCGATAGCTTAGAGGCATTTTTCCAGGAGCTAGAATTTGTTCACTTCTGTCGCAGCCATGGTAGACTTTTGACCTTCTATTTTCTCTAGTTACTTATGGTCAAGGGTTATCGGATTTGCCAATAAGACTTCTACATTCACCTCTTGAGTACCAAGAATAAATTGACCTGCCACAACGCAATTTAGGTAGATAACTGGCAGAGTCAGAGTGGCTGGTGTAGGAGCGGGCCGTTGTTCTTGTCTAGTTTCCCTTTGAGTAGGTTCTAGATTATTGGCAGGGGGACTTTTAGTGTTGGGAGGATCATTTCTTGTTTTAGCAGTGCTAGCTTGCCTTTTTATTTTCACAGAGGCTATCATTAGTTCTATACATTTCACGATTTGAGCTTGCATTTTGTATTATTGACAGAGCATCTGGTCTTGTGATTCCTTGACCATTAGCTCAAGTCACTCAATACGAGCTTCATGATCACTCTCCATGATTTGCTTACAATGTCATATGTTGTAACGATGCGTGATGTAAGGTTTCGTGTTCCTAATTGATCTCAAAATCCCTTGCACTTTTATAGCCCAATTCTCATATTAGACTTTTTAAAAATGTATTTATTGATAAGCATTTGTGATGCAATGACGAGTTAAGATAATGAATGATTGATGCAAGTGCAATGAAAAATGTTGAAATTAAATGTGCATATGCATTGGAGACAATTGATTCTTGGAACAACTTCATTAATAACATCATTCATAGAGTTGCAAAAGGGTTTCTTCTTTTACGACATGATTACATATGAAAGAATCTAACATGATTACATTCTGTAATCACACGATCAAGAAAACCCAAAAGTTGTTGCTCACGATCTCCAATAGGTACAATGTCTCGCCTTATGGACGAGCTGCTTCAATCATGTTATCCGTCTCTCGTTGAGCCATCTAAAGTTGTTCAGTGAGGTGCTAATGTTGTTCTTGGTAGTTCAGACGTGCTTGATCGATTGTTGCTTACCAATTTAGTCCGCGTTGCTCGAAAGCCCTTGTTAGTTCATTGATATGACCTTGATGATCCTGAAGAGACTATTCTAACTCCTAGATTTTGTGAATAAGGGCTTCATTTTCAACCTTAGTGGCTCTCGCATCTCGCATTAGGGCCTTCAGTCTTTGATTCCTTTATTGGTAGGTGGAAGCAAGAGCACGTGCCCTCGTGAACTTTTCTTTGCTGGTTCTGACTTCCTCATTTTGCTAATTTAGCTCACAATTGAGAGTGGCAACTTTCACTTCCCATTCACTGATGTCTTGCCTATACGTTAGGACTTGTTAGCTTTTCAGAGTGTCACATAATCCTTATTTAGGCTTTCGAGTTCATCCTTAAAGTGATCCCTTTCTTTAATGACTCGATCCATTTTACTGCTCCTAAGATAGATATCCATCTCTAGATGGCCCTTTTCCTCCTTAAGTCGAGAGATTTCTGTGGCAAAGGATGCCTTTTCTTGCTCAAACTCCTTTCTAAGTAGCTCGATCTCAGAAGGCCATTCCATTATTAGGATTTGCAGTGTCCCAGAGTTGGGTGGTGGTAATGGATCGTTGATACTGCAAAGTCTCCATTCTTCGTATCTAGGTATAGTAAGGCTTCCTCTTCAATATACAATGGACCTTTTTCTAGGCTTGGAAAGCTAACTAGACTTTTAGTTCATAATTGGGCTCTCCGTATTCAAAATCCCAATGTCCCAAGTCTTCAAAGAATGGGATAAATTGCTAGCACTAAAACTGATGCAATACCAATAAAAGAGCATAACTGGTGTTTCCCCATAATCCCAAGAGTAAGACGTAAGTGTAGTCTACACATTTGTACACAATCGGCTGAGGGAATACCCATGGAGCACTCCACATGATTTCTTGCACCTTGACATTTTGTAATTCCTTGACCCAATGATTTTCTATCTTATCTTGATGACATTCTTCCTCTAATTCCATCAAAAGAGGACTGATCTTGAAGAAGAAATTTTGTCTAACTCTCTATTTCCTAACACAAAGATGACCTACGAGCTATATCTGGAGCAATGAGGCATACCCGATAAACCTTCGTGTTCCCATTCTTTTACAAAAGCTGAGGCATGGATGGTTTCAGCGATGATGGTGGAAGGAGGGTTGATGTTACAACATAAGCAAGAAAAGAAATACGTGACTGCCGCCTCTACATAACCCAAAGTCTTCAGGAATATAATGAGTCCATAGATTGCCAAAGTGTAGAGATCTTAAGCTTTCTTTTAATCAAAAAGATTTACCATTGCCTCTTTCAAGCTGGCCCAAAAGATGTATTCGCTACTCCCTTTTACTTTGACATAACTGTTAACCTATGCTTCTATGACCCTAAGAATTTGCCTCAACCTTTTCTTGAACAGAAGAGGCATTAGCACCTTGCAGTAAATCCGATCTGATTTGGCCCTTTTTATGTTGAGTAGGGCTGTGTACTCATTAATGGTAGGGACTAAATCTTATTGGTTGAACGTGAAACATCGGTAGGCTGGATTCAAAAACTGTGCTGCTACTCATAACAAGCTATCATCCAACTAAACTCAAAGTAAGAGAGCTATATCCCTGTACTTTTTGGTGAAGGCTTCTTTCGTGTTGCTATCCTAATTGTCCCAAATATGCTTCAGTTCTCGACAATCATTCTGATGAAAACTAATGCTGACCTTTTCATGCATTTCTGAGACGTAGTTAGGCTTTAGGATGCCCCTGTCTTGACGTTGGTGACCTTCTGACCATGTTTTGACATTTTCAAAGGACTCAATAGTTGAGATAAGCTGTTGCTCCATAAATGATGCCCCTTGCTGAACATCGAACTAGAATAATTGTCCCAAAATGATGATAGTCATGATGGTTATGATGAAATGATGTATGCACCAAAACACAAACAAAGGGAAAATAAGTTACTGGAATATATAGGAGATAAATGTAAGGAAATAAAGAATTTAAAAACATCAGAACAAAAAAATCAAAACATGTCTCAACCAAGGTGGTGAGAAGAGAAACGAGCAGCATTTCAACATACCAGGATGCAATCTGCCTTCATGAGGTGATGAATATCTTATTTTGATGGAAAAATAAATGACCAGTAGTAATATTCAATTATCATCACTAGTGCGAATGCGTGTTAAGCCATGACTCAGACAGCATAACGGCTTATAGTATAAGACATTGTGAATGATGGTTTTTGTTCACTGTCACTTATTTATACAAAGGTTAACCATTTGGGCAGCACGATGGCATGTCTTGATAAATGATAAAAATGTAGATGCGGTTGACAATTGTATACTCATTGTCACCTACATAATTATGGTAATTACGAGTAAAGGTTAGGAATGTTTCCCTAAGTGACCCTATTCTCCATGTATTCTAGCAGCGTTCTGGTATGGTTTGACATGGTTTAGCTCGTAGGGCTCACTATATAAGGTTTAAGTTGATGCCTAAATAGGTATCCAAATTGTTCCTCTATCCGATAAGGATAGTCAAGGGACCTCGATCCTAGACCCATCGCAAGTTTGGCAGAATGAGGTTGATCCATTGGATGTATTTCCCTATGCAAATGCAGAGGGTTACTCATAAGAGACACAGGTAATTTACATCCAGGAAGTTATTGCCTTGCTTATGCAGAGGGTTACTCACGAAGGTGGATAGCTCACCTTCTCCTAATGATTAGGTTGTAACCATGCCATGGAGTTTGGTGGGACACTAATGTATATGCAAGTGCATGGTGTGTTATGGGGAAATGATCAAACCTTTTTGTTTACTTCTATATTACCATTTTTATTAAACTAATGATTATTTGAAAATAAGACAATCTTGACAATCATGTTAAACAAAAGATTAGTTGACAAAACGAAGAAAAGGGTTATGGTTAAATAATGACCGAAGATCAAAAGAACTAAGAACCTAACAAGACATGGCTAGTTATTGGCCTAACTCCCTATCTTATCCCAAGTGGAGTCTTCAAGCTGTAGCAATGTACCTCGGGGTGGATCCTCACTGATCTATAAGTGCGTATGACTTAAAATATTTTTCTGACTTGGAATGTCTTCTTGATCGAGACTTTTCCTTCGCAACGTGATGAGAACGAGAAAGTACATATTCTCAACTTATAACATGCTGAAGGGGACCATAAGATGAAACGTTCATCTTATTGGTCTCGGATGACCATCATAAAATGGCCAATGCTTGGAGTCATCACCGATCATTTCTGGCTAGGCATGATCGGATGCCTATTGAAACCTATGTTTTAAGTTACAAAACTTAAAACATCGATCCCGTGGTCTGCATAATGCAAAGATTCGCTGTTTGGGTTCAGGAGTTGGTTACGCGCAATGAGGTATGAACCTCTTCATGACGCCCAAAACCGGTACCTTACTAGCTATGTCTTATATCGATTTTGATTCTTTCGATCTTAACTTGCTACTATTTCAATATAACCCTCTTTTAATACATGAATCTTATAGAGATACCAATCCAGGTTTTAATAAGAAAGATTTAATCTTGTATACCCCTGTAGAGATGGGGAATATAGAGATTTTCAACAAAATGACCTCTATATTTTACTTCGAAAATGGAATGTTCCACTTTGGGCACTGGAGAGATAGCCACACAGAACATTACCTTTAATTTTATTTGAAATGTTTTGAAAAAATGAATGCAAATAATCATCACAAAGAAATTATGTTAGTAAGGCAATAAATGAACGTAACATGGATCATTCAATGCAATGATAAAGAAAATGGGTGGACTATTGGAATTTATCTCGCAATTGGCATCGATTATCTAGCAATAACCAAATCGATAATTTTTTAGATGCATCTGGGTTCCTTGTTTAAACGAGGTTTGTTTGACATATACATGGGGGTCCAGGAAAAAAAATAAAAAATTAATTATAATTGAAAGACAGGATTGGAGTATCCCCTCAGAAGGACGGGGATGGAGTATCCTCGTGGATGACAAATCATTTTTACAAAGGAAGATTTTTCAATCTCGACAATTTTAAAAAGTAGGGTTGGAGTATCCCCTTGGAAGGTGGGGGTTGGATTATCCCTATGGATGACAAATCATTTTGATAAAGGAAGATTTTTTAATCTCAACGATTTTGAAAATTGAGGTTGGAGTATCCCCTCAAAAGGTTGGGGTTGAAGTGCCCCCAAAAGTGGCATGTCTGACACTCTTTAGAGAAGTCGAGTTGGAAAACATAAGTTGACAAAACTTTGTGATTCAAGAAATGTGTGAGCGTTTCAACAACTTTTGGCAAAAGAAATTATTATGGATAAGGATGGTAAAGATGTAAAGTATGTTTGTGCCTTGATATGAGCTTGTGGGAGGTCAAAGTGTGTTCTTGAGTCTGATCAGGGTGATACGGAGACATTTGAATGTCTCGAGATGAAATTCAGGAAAACAACTCAATTTTGACCATAACTAAAAACAAGGGACAACATCACGCTATCATGCTTCCCAAATTTATTCTAAATTGGTTTGAAGGATTTAGAGGGTGGACAAGATACTGCTAGAAAGCTGACTCGACGAGGGTCAATCTAAAAATATTTCCAATATCCCAAAAAGTCACTTTCTAGGGGAATAAATTTTCAAATTTGGATCAATTTCGCTACTGGTAGAGCATACAAGAATCAATGCATGTCAAAATTTGAAAAATCATTTCAAACTCATTTGGTGTCGAAAAATTGCCAATAATTCCTTTCTAAAAAGAGAATTTCATGAACCTTTTAGGAAAAATCATTTATTAGGCCTGAATGGCCTAACTAGAATACATATTCGGATTCCAAAGGTTCTGGACAGTTTAGATTTGAAAAATCATAACTCTCTCATCCGGAATGATCCAGGGGTGAATAAGACATGTTTTAAAGATAATTCAACATGCTTTGAGAGAAAAATATCAGGAAATTCGTGAAAAATCATTCAAGATTTTAAAGTGATTTTTCAGTTTGCAATAGTTATGCAACCAGCAGGGGACAAAGCAAAATAAAAGATATCTCTTATCTTTTTTTTATGTCTACCGGTCTAAACTCGAGTCATTAATGTTTGAATGTCTATGACTAAAGGGAAAGAGTGGCATGAGCATCACAAACTCATTTGTATAGCCTCGGAGTAGTTTGGGATGATGAAAAAGCTGGTTGATCATGCCACTCAAGGTTTTAACTCGAAAAAAAGGCATAAACATTTAGGGAATAATTGTAAGACCATTTTTGTTTCAAAATCAAAAGATTTGAGCTTGTTTAACAGAGATTCCAGATTTGGAAAACTTAATTTCCCTAAGATATTTTGCTAACTTTAAGGAAAATGCTAAGTCCATGCTAATCCTCATTGGTTGAGGTTAACATGCT
>JBBYHK010486845.1:0-16697 GCA_038382065.1 Adansonia grandidieri | reverse complement strand
GAGTAAAAGATTAAAAGTGTTCCCCCATGTGTACCTAATTTGGTACCTTCTAGAATTGGGTATGGCTCTAACTAGGTGAAGCCCTCTATAGTTCATTATATAAGGATTGAGTTAACCCTTTAAAAAGGTTCTCGAATTGCTCTTCGAGTTTGGAAAGAACTGATAAGGTACCCCAATCCTTACCTATCACGGGTTTATGTCAGAAAGGGTTCAATTCAAGTGTAAGTATCTTCCATGCCTATAATGAGGCTAACACCTTGGGCAGGCATAGGAATTCCAGTAGGCTGTTCACTAGCCCCGACAGAGGCTAACACCTCAGAATGCAGAGCTACTTCACCCCTCCTAAAGTATTAGGTAACTATGCCCCTTCCATATATGTGGAAGAGAATCTAATGCATATGTAAGTGCATAGTGTCTGTGGGGGAACAATTTACCTTTTATGACCTAACAATTTCAAAAATAATAAAAACCCTTATCCTAAATTCCCCCAGAAATAATGTTGCAAAGGGAACAAGAATGTTAGTGAAAAATATGAACAATATATACTGAAATTTCCATATAAATCAATTTTTTTTGAAAATATCGGGAATTATAGTTAAATGCCAGTTGAAACCAAATTAATCAAAATTTTGTTAACATTTAATTAATTTTAGGCTTGACTCACTAACATGTCCCTAGTGAAGTCGCCAAGCTATCACAACATGGCCCGAATATAAATCTCGACCAGCCCGACTTAAAAATGGTGGGTGCACCCCTTATTTCTATATATATCTATATATCATTATTTTCTTTTATTTGGGGCCATATCATTATTATTTTTCTTAGCATTCTTTTTTTTGTGCCTAGGGACTTAGTTTTCGAGATGAATCACTCGCTCAACGTAATTCTAAATAGTCGTTATGAAACAACTATTTATTTTGGAGTCACCACCAATCTTATTTTGGCCAGTTGAGATTGGGCACCACCGAAGTTCACATTTCAAGGGTTACGAAACCCATAAAAACAAACTCTGAGGTCTGCGCTTATACCAGAGATTGCTTAAAAGGGTCTAAAAGTCGATTACAATCATAAGTAAGGATTGAATTCAGTGATGCCCAACAATCGGTACCTATTAATAGCGTGTTAACTTAAATTTTGATTTTTAGTCAGTTTCAACATTTGATATTTAATTATAATTCTCATAATATTTTATTAAAAAATTTATTATTCAAGAAAGTCTTTTTAAAAATTGAAATTTCTTTCGTACCCTCTTAGAGAACCAAGAGAACACGAAGATTTTTATCATTCTCTTTCGTACCCCGTTGGAGAACTTGTAGAATATGAAAGGTTTGATTTTTACAAAAATTGAAAAATCCTAACTTTCATTTTGAAAAGGGTGTCTTGTTATTAAAATAATCCATAGAACCCCTCGCATATTCTGGTAGGAATTTCATGTACTATTTTAACATTAGAGGCATTGCCTTAATTTACAAGAATTCCAATTTTATTATAAGTATTAATAAAATAAAAATCTCTCAAGACTCGATTTAGGCAAAAATGTACTAAACTCGACTCCAAGGATCTGAATGTGATCGATATGACCAGCATATCCCCTAAAGTACACCATTGACATAGAAGTATCCCAGTGACCCTAAAGGACTCGTCTATAAAATTAAACTAATAAAATGTTTTAAAGTGTACCTTCGACATAGTATCCCAGTACCCTAAAGATTCTAAAACTTGATAAACAAATGAATCTATTCCTATTGTACACCTTTGACGTAGAAGTATCCTGGGATCACATTGAATTGGGTTCTAATGCAAAACTATGAAAATGCCCTTAAGGTATCCCTTCAATATGAAAGTATCACGGTTTTCCTACGAACTCGAAAAAGATAATAAAAGTGTGAACTTATCCTAAATATGGACCTTTGGCCTAAAAGCACCCATGAATACCTAAGATTCGGCTCTACAAAAAATTACCAAAATGTCATTAAGGTATATGTTCAATGTGAAAGTATCTTGGTTATCCAGTGAACCTATCCTAAATATACACTTTTGGCCTAAAAGCATCATAGTGCTTATCTAAGACTTAGCTCGAAAAAAATTACCAAATGCCCCTAAGGCATATCTTCGACGTAAAAGTATCTTGATAACCCTAATGGACTTTAAAATGATCTAGGAAGGCTAAATCAGTCCTACAAATTCACCTTCGGCACAAAAGCATCTCGATAAGAAAAATTACCAAAATGACCTTAAGGTATACCTTCGACTTAAAGGTATCCCGGTACCCTGATAAACACTAGAATAATCATAAAATGATGAATTTACCCTAAACAGGAAACTAAAAATTTATAATTTGGCTTAAAATGCAAAAATTACAATAAACCCCTAAACTTTTAAAAATTTCATTTCATACCCAACGAAATACTGAAAGGATACAAAAAGTTTTAAAAATTTTCATACCCCTATGGAAGGCCATAGGAATAATAGAAATTTTTTAAAATGATAAATTTACCAGGTTACCCCTTAAAAACCTAAATTTGCTATTTACTCCCTACACTTTTCTAAATTTTCATTTTAGTCCCTATATAATAAAATAACCTAAAAATCATAAAAAAAAATCATATGAAATTATGCATGAAAATACAGCTAATATATCAACAATCATTCGGTCAAACACCTTAGTCTTAAAAATTTTTTTATAATTTACAAAATAACCCTTAAACTTTGTAAAATTACATTTTGACCCCTACATGATAAAATATCACAACAAATCATGAAACCAATTGAAAATCAACAAAAAAAAATGGCAAAAATATATACAAAGGTTCGGCCAAATACTTTTAGCCATAAAGCATAATTTTTAGTTTTTGCAATTTAATCCTAAAACTTTTTAAAATTACAAATTGACCTCTAAAGTGTTAAAAATACCTAAATCATGTTTGTATACACATGAATCAGAATTCTTAAGGTCCATGAAGCTCTTGGCAAACCAAAAATTGTACAAAAAATTTTATGTATTTTGCAATTTAGTCCTTAAAATTTCTAATATTTACAAAATAAGCTAAATAAAAGTAAAAAATCACATAATAAGACCCTAAATAATTCTACCAACATGATATTTCAACAAAAAATAATTTTTTCATCACATATTTTTATAAATATTAATATACATACATGTTGCAATTTTTATCAAGCATAAATAAGCATAAAAACATAAAAAAAATAATGAATAAATCTATAAAAAACAACATGAAAATATTAAGAAAAATTACATAAACAATAATACATGAAAATAACAATACATATCAACAAACACAAATAATCTCAAAGAGAATCCAATTATTTCTAATAAAAATTAACTAAAACAACAAAATCAAGAAATTTAATCGTAGCCACCATACGTGGCCTTCCAAGATGAATAAAAATTCACGAGCACAAGTATTCATTTGGCTCATTAAAAAGAAGATTCAAACAAGAAATAAAAAAAAGTTAAAAAATTTACAAGAATTTTATCTTGAAAATCTATGTACTTTTAGTATTTTTTTTCTTTGTTTTTTTGTAGACATTGCTAAAGCCCCCTTAAAATGAAATACCCATCTCCCTTATGTAGAAAATGGAGATTGGCCAAGGCTTCTAAGAAAAAGCCTTGGCCAAATGGTTATTCACCATTCTACCATATTCTTTTTTATTTTATTTTATTTTTTTGTTCAATATTAATTTGATTTGATGTTAATTGATTTTGATTTGATTTAAATTAATTGTTTTGTCATTTTAGTAGATTATGTCATGCATGCCATCACCAAAGTCTAAATAATTTTAGAAGATATTTATATAATTTGTAAAATTATATCGTAAAAATTAATTTGAAAGACTAAATTATAAAAATAAAAAATTATGTATTTGAAATAAAATTTCATATGATCAATTTAATTTAATCAAACAATAAAAGCAATTTTTAATTTATACCAAAAATAAAAAATAACAAACTCATAAAATTTTACAAAAAAAACTCTTACCGAGAAAAATTGTCAAATACAAAAAAATGCAAAATTCATAAAGTAAATTAAACTTTTACAAACTGATTTAATATGGGTTAAACAATAATATTTAAAGAATTTTTATAAACTCAAAAAATCTTACCAAAAAAATTTACTGAGTAAAAAACTCTGTATCTTGGAAACATGGGAAAATTACGAAAGAAATTGCAAAACTCAAAAAAGAAAATGAATTGTCTGAAACTGATTTAATATGAAACTCAGAATAGTCTTCCTAAAAAAATTTATGAAGTAGAAAATCTCGTTGTTTGAAAATAGGAAGAAAATGTAAAAATTATAAAATAAAATTAATTTTAAAAAATTGATTTAATAGTAATTAAATGTGAATTTTTAAAGAATTTTGAAGTATAAAACCCGAGAAGATTCCATTACAAATTTTATTGATAAAGAAAAACTCATATTTTAAAACCAAAAAAATTTCAAAAATATGTTCAAATTTTATAAAAATGAATTTTATCCGTCACACTAATCAAAATATTAATTTATAAAAATAAAGATGAAAATATGAAATTCGAAGCAATTTATACCAAAAAATTTTTCAAGTATGATACTCATGGTTTTGTAAAAAATTCAAAATTAATTATAAAAATGGACAACTTGACACCTTGTGATATAAAATGCCAATACTAATTTTTCTTTGACTATTTCTAATTTTTTAGGGCGCATATTGGCATAAATACCACACTAGTATCGATAAAAATATACGACAGTCAACTTTCCAAGTTTAACAAAAAATTCTCAAAAAATTTCTAAAAATGAGAAGTTTGACCATAATAACATCTACAGAAACAAATTTCAAAATTTCAAAAGTATAAGGTTAAAAGCTAATTATTTTATGTTGAATTCATCTTTTTTATCTAAGATTTACTCTGTCTGACCCTTGAAATGACGCAAATTTTGTCAGTCCACCTGTGATCATTTAAACACATTTAAATAGGTCTTGAAAATGTAAATTCCTAAATGTGCCTAATTTTATATCTCGGATGTTTTTGAACTAACAAGAAAAGGGGCCCCAGACAAAATTAGATGTCTACAACATATAGTAAACTCTAAAATTTTTAACAAAATTTAAACAACTATCTATTTTAGAGGTTACCTTGCTTTTAGATATCAAAATTTGAAACAAAAACCAATTTAAATGATCCTAGAGGTGGCAATTACAGCTTCCTAAAAAGGATCTCTAAGATCACGAGCAGCACACGTGTACTACCTTTAATGGTTATCCACACAGATGGCTATTGAAACTTTCTTGAGTCTATGGTTCTCTAGTGCTAGCTAGAAGGCTTTCTAAGCCTTAGTTAAAAGGTAATTATCTTTTTTGTATCAATTAAGAACCAAAAACAAAAAAAAGGATTACACCAACCATAAAAAAGCTTAGGAAGATGGAGCTATCTGAGGATATGAAGAAATCAATGAAAAACTTTTTCTCAAGCTGAAAAGAAATTCTCTCTCTAGATTCTGTAATCTAATTCCTCAAAAATTAGGTTAAAGAAATTAACTTATGATTTTTCTAACCTACCATGTCATATATACTAGCTCAATCCAATCCCAGTTGGATTTAGGATTGGAAAAGTTTTGACTTAATTAGTACTTCCAAAACAAGTGAAAATTTTCCTCCTTGTTTTAAGTAAATTAATTGATTAGGCTTTTTCCCTAGCGTTGGCTGAATTTCCTATCTAAATTGGGCCATGGAATTGGCCCAACACAATTGGTCCAATAAACCATGTTGTTGGCACAATTTAAAAGATAGGCTAAGAAGTATTTCCATAAGTTTAATTCTATAATTTAAACTTCATATTTGTCTTAATAAATAATATTCCTCTAATAAATATAATTGTCTAATAATTATAAAATTAGCTAAATAAAATGGAAACTATATTAGCTAATATACACATCCTTATACATTTTATCTTCATAAAATCCTTAATTTAGTTAAAACTTATTTTAACTTAATTTTAATCTTGTTTAATATTAATTATCAAATAATTAGTGTTATAAGAATATTTAAGGGATTGTAAACCAATAAATGAGATAGAAAATTTTGATTCACAATCAAATCCTTAGTCTAGGTGAAATCCTATTTCAACTAAGACTAGACTTATCCTCCTTGACATGGTATGGCCTAATTTAGACATTTCTTTAACAAGACAATCTTATTTAACATATCTTAATAAGACAACAAAGCTTAGATTTCACATGTCCCAAATACATCTTGATTGAACTATTCAATTAAATGCTCTATCCAACTTACCTTTTATTTAACTAAGTCATACTTAATTAAATCTTGCATTCAATTCAATAATTCCATTTTATTGTTCATGACTTATTAGGTTCTCAACATGTTGACAATGAAAATAATTAATTATATCCATAGATCAAAAGCAAGATCTAGCAAGCCATTATTACCATCCAAATGTTAAAGAGTCAATGTGACGTTAATGAAACATTTTAGTAACTAGATTCTCAATGCAGTACGATTCTTTCACCATATGTCCTAAATGAGTATTAGCATAGTGCAGTGTCTACTCATGCTTCAATCCATATTAGATCTTACAACTTATGGTTAACGATCATGAATTTACATGGAACAATTCATAATTCACTATGCTCTGGCTAAAGACTGTAATCCAATTATCCTTTATTAAGATCAATCAAGATATGTCTCTAATGTCACTAGGAGTGGTGAATCCTCTCTAGATCACTTATCGATCTACCATATGATTCATGCCATACACAAAACCACTTTACTGTAAGCATCCATTTACAGTGGACTCGTTCATGATGATCTCCACGTATGACATTCCTCATATGAGATAATCTAGTATCGTAAGTCAATGGATTATTATACATGATTGGCATATGCAAACATATTCCATAGACATTTAAGTGACTTTACCAAATGGAGTTCTCATTCAGGCCATGTTAAATGAACTTGTTTTCACAAAACAAACACTCATATGCTATCTTAGGTATCTTTATACTTCAACTTATGAGATCAAAGGGTTGCACACATCAAATGCATGAAGGCTTAACATGCATTAGTCTTGGTGGATTGTCAATACCCTGTCTTGATAATATAATGACCAAGAGCGTTTCTAGGAACACGGCTTTGATGCATAAGGATGTTATCAGTGTAACTTATTACATATATTTGTAAGGCCATTATGTTTCATGGGCTTCATCCAATTATTATTTTAAAGATAGTCAATCATGCCACTAACATAAAGGAAAACCTTTTCTTACTTTAACTAGTAACATGTATGCAGTTAATTGACTATATATCCCATGTTCAAATTTGATTAATTTAAGGGCATACATTAACATGTCCCATGCAATAATCAGAAAGTAATTTACTCCTTAATCAAACAAACTTAGAATCAGATGTATGATATGCCGTTGACTAACTCCATGTATTTTAACCTAAAAATACTATAAAATACCCAAAAATCATTTAGTGGGCCAAAATTGGGATGTTACTCCAGTCGCTAGGCATAAAGAGTCCATTTAGCAAAGGACAATAGTTTATTTCCCATTCAAACGAACTTAGAATTGAGCATATGATAAATCTTTGGAAAGCTAACTCGATAAGGTTTAACTTAAATATACTACTTATTACGAAGAAAATGATTTAGTGGCTTAAAATAGGGACGTTATTCACTCTGGTCGCTAGGTAAAGAGAGTCTATACAGTAAACAAAGAATAATTCGTTACTCATTCAAATGGGCTCAGAATCAGGCGTATAATGCGTCATTAGAAAGCTAACTTGATAAGGTTTAATTAAAAATCATGAAAAGTACTAAAAAAATCATTTTGTGGCTAAACAATCAACCATAACAAGATTGAGTTGCAAGTTTTTCTAAAATAGAAACAAAGGGGTTACTAATTTTGGTTTCATGGGCTGATTTTTTCAATTTTTATGAAGGTCAAATGCAATAAAAAAAAGACATAAAGTTTTATGTCCATTAGTTGCATTAAACCTCAAATAACTTGAAACATCTTTTTGAAAATAAAGTTACTGAAATCAAAAGTGGAAAGTCTAAGGATGGTTGCATGAATTCAACTCATCCACTCTTCCAAGGCTAAATCCTTGGAATCATGAAGCTTATGCCTTATTTTGATAAAGCAAACAAGAGCAAACATGTAGAAATATCAATAGGAACACAACAACCATCAAATTTAAGGAAAATTTCACTTTCCATTTTCAAAACATGTTATGTTATGTTTTGCATTCTATGAAGATAGGATGCATGAAGAAATAGAATAAAAAGATAGGATGCATGAAGAAATAGAAAAAAAAAAAAAAGCTAACAAGAAAAAGAGGAAGAATTACCTCAAGCATAGGTTTTTTTTTTTTTTTTTTCACTATTTTTCTTCTTTTCTTCCCCCTTTTTCTCTCTCTCTTTCTTTCTCTCTTTTTGTGTTGGATTCTTTTGTAAGATTTAATTGCAATGGTAAAAATGTAAGCATTCAAAAATTGAAATAAAAAAAAAAAAGAAAAAGGTAGCTATATGGAAGGGATGCCATTTTTAAAAGGGTGACCTTATAAAAAAAAAAAATTTTTTTCTCTCTCTGTTGGGAAACGTCCTCCCCTATATGCTTTCAATCACCCATTGATCAAGTACCCTTAAATTTGGGACCAAAGAAGTGAAGGAAACTCTTTCCTTTTAAAGTTTGGCCTCATGCAAGTATTGGATAAAAAATCATCAATATATAAAGATAAACACAGCAAAAATAATAAACATAGAAATAGTTTGACTTCCCTATGAATCTTTAGGGAGGGATTTACATATAGTAAACTATAAAATTTCAAATCAAGATTTAATCATCTATATGATAAAAAATAACCTTAAGTTTAGATGTCGAAATCTAAACACTAAAGCACCAAGAATTAGTTTTTTGAAAGACTCTTGAAGACCACAAGTAGCACACATGTCCTATCTCTAAAGGTTATCTATATAGGTAACTGTTGAAACTTTCTTAGGGCCCGGTGGTTCTCCAATGCTAGCTAGAAGAGTTATCAACCCTTAACCAAAAAGTAACTTTGAATCTTGAATTGAACTAAAACCAAGAAAAGAGAATGGAAGAAGTTTGCGTTGAGCACAAAATCTCTCAAGAAGATGGCGTAAACTAAGGTTTGTGTTTAGGTTAGAATATTTTTGAGAAAAACTAAATTTTATCTTATAAAATATTCTCTTAAGATATTCAAAAACCTCATATCTCAAATTTTTAGGTTAAAAGTCTCTCTAAAGCTTTTATGCCATCATATTTATATATACTAGCCCAATTTTACTCCTAGTCAAATTTAGAATGGGATAGTTTGACATAATGAAAATCCCTAAACAAGTTGAAGTTATTCTTCTTTTTTTAGGTTAACTAAATGGTCAGCTATTCCTATCTTTACCTTGGCCGAATTCCCTTTCTTTATTAGGCCAATCAAATCGGCCCATCAAGCTTAGGCTACAAGCATGAATGATGGCACAATGTAAGGGTTTTTAGGCCAAACTCGTGCTTCCATGAATTTAATCAATTTATTTAATTTTATTTATTCTAAATAAACAAATAATATTTATTTAATAAATATAATTATCAAAAAATTATAAAATATTAAATAAATATTTGAAACACAAATTAACTAGTACATACACATCCCTATGAATTTTTTCATTATAAAATCCTTAATTTAGTTAAAACTATTTTTAACTTAATTTTAATATTATTTAATATTAAATGTCAAATAATTAATATTATGATAATATTCAAGGGATTATAAACAAATTATTGAGATAGGAAAAATTCGATTCTTAATCAAATCCTGATTCTAGTTGAAATCCTATTTCAACTAGAACTAGTGTTATCTACCTTTAAACATTATGTCTTAATTTAGACATTATTTTAATATGACAATCTTATTATTAATGTTTTAATTAGACAACAAAATCTTTTATTTCACAAATCCAATTTTGTTTCAAATAATTGAATTCATTCAATTATATCTTTTATTCAAATGATTTTTTATTCAGTTAAGTCACACTTATTTAAATCCTGGATTTAATCCAATAGTTCAAACTTATTGTGTGTGATCCATTAGGTTTCCAACATGTTGGCAATGAACATAAATAATCTCATTAATCATTTTCATCGATCAAAAGTGGGATCTAACAATCTATCATGACCACTCAAATGTTAAAGAGTCAATGTGACTTTACAAAAACCTTTCAATAACCAATTTATCAATGTAGTGCGGTCATTTCGCCATATATCCCAAATTGAGGATGAGCATGGTGCAGTGTCTACCCAAACCTCTATCCATATTAGTTCTTACAACTTATGGTTAATAGTCATGGATTTATAAAGAACTATTCCTTATAATCCAAATATATGCTCTAGTCAGAGACTTTAATCCAATTAACCATAGTTAAGAACACTCAAGATATGTCTCCAATGTCTCTCGGACTAGTGATTCCTCTTTAAATCATTCATTCTTCTACCATATGATTCATGCTATACCTAAAACCACCCCACCATATGCATCCATCTATTATGGACCCTTTCATGATGGAATCAAAGAATAACACTTCTTATAGTAGACGGCCTACTATCACAAGTCTGAGAACTATTATACACGACTGGCACATGGGAAAATATTCCATAAAGACTTAAGTGACTTCTACCAAATCGAGTTCTCATAGGGGTTATGTTAGTTAACTTGTTTCCGTAAAACAAGAGCTCATATGCTATTTCCAAGTATCTCATATACTTCAACCTCTATAAGATTAAAGTATTGCATGCATCCCATGCATGAAGACTTAGCATATACTAGTCTTTGTGCATTGTCAATGCCCCATCTTTACAACATGATGACTAGGAATACTTTTAGAAACACGACTTTGATGCATAAGGATCTCATTGTCCTAACTGATTTACTAACTTTGCAAGGCCATTATGTTTCGAGGGCTTAATCCAATTAGTGTTTGCATAAGTGTTAACCACACCACTAACATGAAGGAAAACCTATGTTACTTTAACTTTGTAACTTGTATATAGTTATTTGAGCATGTATCCTATGTCCCAATCCAATTGATTCAAAGGCATACACCAACAAGAAGAATACTGTTGGCCAACCTCAGTACTCTTCTATCCAAATTACACAAAATGCTATTTTTTTCATATTTACCCTTCTTAATTTTTAGCAATTCTGTATAAAATCCATTATCTTCCTATTATGTTTTAATTTGAGCTAATTTTTTTATCAATTAAGAACCTAGGCCCAAAATTTGCTATGACAATCCTTTGCCTAAAATGGTCAAAATTAAATACCCTTACATTTTTAAAATTCTTTTTCAACTAAACCAAGGTCCAAAATTTACCACGACAATCTTTGGCCTAAAATGGTCTAAAATTAAATATCCTAATCCAAGCAAACTCCTCTAATTGCAAAGCCCACATCTTTGACTTTTAGCTTGTTTTTTATTTCAACTTGATCTTGTATACTTTGAAGTGTCCATAATGTATTAGAAATGGTGAGTGATCTATTGGGATGATTTGAAAGTTCACCTGAATTTTGTAAATTAATGCCTAAAATACCCAGCTTATATAGAAGGGATCATATATAGATTGTTTTCAGGGATTAAACTAAAATTAAGTGTCTACACGTCTTTATGTGTTTTTCCAGTTCATATAATTATAGGTTGGATATATTTGTCCATTATTGCTATTCTTTACCTTCAAGCTAAATTTTTCTTTGCCTTCAAGATAAATTATTATTTGCATAAATCTTACAAGAACTCCATATGACAATAGGAATATCTTCACCATTTATTGAATTTTCTTTAGCACTGATCCCTCTCAACTACATTTCATATCATTAAGAATTCAATTAAGTTGGATTTTTTTATACATTAATTTTACTCTTATCTTTATCCTTGTGCTAAATATTTTCTAGCACAAATCATGCAACCATTGATAACGGCCTAGAATTAGCTACTATACTTGATAGTCTGTTACATAGGTTAACTCCTCTAGAGTCATAATCAAATTAAGCTCCTTACGCTTTCAAATTGAATTTGGTCCATTTGGATATAGGCTGTATTTCATGTATACAAGCCTTGACACCCTAAAGAGGTTAAGATTTTTTCAAGGTTTGGTTCTAATTGACACTACATAATAAAAGATTTCTATAGATAATGTAAGGGAACGATAAAAAAGGTTTTCCTCATCTTGAATTAGCTGTATTGGGGATGAATGTTGCCCCTAATTTAACAGTATTGAAAATGAATGTTATCTCCAAAACTTTTCAACTACACAATTTTAGAGAATGACTGTTAGGGATAATTTTTTGTCCCTAAAATTTTAGGTACGATTTTTCATCTTTTGGAAGCAATTATTAATCATTCTGAATTCCTTTTAACTATTGTAGTGTGATCCAGTAGTTTTAATTGATTTTTATTAATTAATCAATTTTAATCTAATTATATTTAATTATTTAATTTTAGTTGAACTTAATCCATACTTTTAATATTAAATTTTTTAGTCCAATTTTATGAATTATTTTTTGTTTCAACAATATGATTTATAGTCTTGTTAAATTTTAAAATAAACAGATAATTTAAAATTCAATTAGCAATAAAAGTGACTCTTATTGAGCTCAACATACCTTAATTTAATTGATGTGATTTTTACTTATATTATCATTTCGTTTTCGTTAATAATCAAGTGTATCATTAAATAATTTATAACCATAAATTAATTTTTTAAAATTATATGATTATATAATAGAAAGTTTTCCACTACTTAAAGTTCTCTTTTTCTTTTTTTTTTTTTTACTTATATATATATATATGCATAGAAATTGTATCACTTACAATAAGTAGTTTTTCACTACTTAAAAAATTATATCACTTACAATAGTTGCATTGCAATTATCCAATCAACATTTAGAATTATAAAAGATCCATAAAAAAAAGGTAAAGCCCACACTTATAAGTGGGCTATTACATAATTCTTTAATTTAATTGAATAATTGTAGTATTACAATAAAGAGACTTATAGGTATAGGTGTCCATGGGCCAAACCTAAGCATGTATTAACAGCATTGATGCTTGCCCAAGGCTTGAAACTTATTTAGGTCCATTCATATTATTTTTTTTAATTTAATTTTTTTAAAAAATTTAAATTTAATCTTTAATAATTTAATAATATTTTTTATTAAGTTTTAAAATATAAAAAAATTAATATATTTTTTAATGTTTATACTATGAGATCATATATATTTAACTTTTATTTAATATATTTTTTAATGTTAGAGCCAATCCTCAATTGATTTTTAATCAGATCTTATTTTTTGTCTAAGCTCATTTTTTGTCTAAACTTATTTTTCAAACTTAATATTTTTATTTAAATTTTTTACATATTAAGCTAATATTTTGACTTAGAAAATAACTCAACCTTGAAATTCCTCTAATTGCAAGTGAAATATATATATATATATATATATATATACATACATATATGTACTTTTAGTTACATGAATTCTCGGAGTTGAACGTTACACGTTAAAAAAAAGAAGAATTCCATTAAGTCAACTATTAGGCGGAGCTTTGTAGATTTGTAGCACATTTATGGTAAACGTCACTGCAGGCCCAATTTCTGAGTGGACTTGACTTAAAACAATAATTAGAAGAATTGGAAAACAACAAATTATCACTGCACATAAAATAAAATTGTAGACCTAGAACATGCAGTGCAATGCAACGGGTGAAGCCCAAGAGAAAAGCTTACCTGGGCCCCACTCAACCACTTCCCTCCCAACTTCCAACTTTCTTGTCATCAGCTTCTAACTTAAAAGAAAAAAAAAAACTAATTATTAGTAAAAAAATTCAAATAGTCAATTTAATTAAATGAAATCGGAGGATAAGACACGATCAATACATGATAGGAATAAAACAGCTTCCGATTTATTAGTATCGAATTATTAATTTTTAATCAGCATGTTAATGTTGTGTTATATTAAAGCCACGTACAACGTGGGACATAGAGGCCATTGTCAGCAAATGAAGCGCTAAATGTATGTCCCCGGCCCCCGCCGGCCCGCCCTTCTCCAGTGAATTGAATGTGGTTTGATTGGGGTAGAATCTTACAGATAAAATTTTATATTTTTAATCAATTTAGGTCAAAATATTATTTAACCAGTTTATAACTCGTATGATACATAAATTATTTTTATTTATTTAAATATGAATATGTACATACGTTAAGTATTATTTTTAAATTTATGTTATAGTTTTTAATATTTAACATATATAAATTTTATATGTCAATTAAAATTTTAATTAAATTTAAATCAAATTTATTCAATTATTTTTATATACATACACAAAATATATATTGAAAATTTAATTTTGAATCAAATCTATTTAGTTTACTTTTTTTTAATTTAAGTTATTAAAAGATCATCAATTTTTTTAATTTTTATATATATTTTTGTAATGTCAAATATATTTAAAAATTATGTAAAATTTTAATACCATATCAAAATTAGATTCTATAAAAAAATAATATTTCTTTGCTAACATTTTTTTACAAAATAATTGAATAAAAATTAAATCATAAAATCAATGCACAATCATTGATTTGAATGTGCTCAAATTATTCTTAACACAAAAAAAAAAGATAAAAATGTAGTTTTTTTAAATATATATCATTTAAAGATAAATATCTTTTCTGACTTTTTTTTTTATAATTTTGACTGAATTTTTGTACAAAAAATAAAAATTAATCGATGAATATGTATCAAAAGAAAAGGTAAATTAAAAAATAATTAAAAAGTCATACCTTTCAAACAAAAGTTTCAAATTAAAGCAAAAAAAAAAAAGTTATATAACACTACTATTTATAGGCTTATTAGATGCCAATAAATAGGATGTATAAATAATTTTAAGTTGATTAACGTTTTTCGAATTTAAAATGAATATAATAAGTGACATGTGTTTTTTTGAATTAAAAAAATCAAATAAGATAATAAAAAAATTTACCAAAGTAAAAATTTAAGATTTTTAAATTTTTAAAAAATATAATATTCTCAAATAAAAGGAATTCTTTAAATTTCAAATTTTTATTGTAACTTAATCCTAATTTTAGATGAGTGATTTTATCTATTATTGTTTAATCTTGATTTTAAATGAATAAAAATATCAAAAAATTGAGAACAGATAACAAAAAAAATATTTAATTTGAAAATTTTTAAATTCTAATTTTTGATGGATTATTTTATTTATTAATTCTTAATATGATTTTAGATGGATAAAAAAAATTAAAAGATTAATAAGAGATCATCTAAAAAGATTTAATTTGAAATTTTTTTAATTTTGAATAATGATATATTTAATCTTAAAAATATAATCTTTAACTACAATATTAATCAAAATTAAAAAATTTTAAATCAATTAACCTGATGATTTAAACCAATATTAGTTAAAATCAAAATTATCTTACGTCTCAAAAAAAAGATATCCATGTAAACTGCCATGTCAACCGTACTTTCAAGTAAACTTGTACCTTATTTTATTATATTATATATGTAAATAAAAATTATTCATTTAATTTTAATTACACTGGATCGGTCCTTAATTTTTAAAATGCCAATCTTGTCCAATTCAATTTATGTATCGATCACACCCGTCATTTTGATCAAAATTACATTCACATCTTAATCATAATTCATGTTTCATGTTTTGTGCTGTGTTTTATTTTTTATATGACACAATTAATTGAAACTTGAATACAATACAAAATAAGTAAATATGTTTAATTTTAGACCACAAACACGATATGTTTAATAAACATATTACACTTAATACAATATGATCATGACATAAATAATAGGATTACGATATGAATTACACTAATAACCCTTGAGATATCGAGATTAAGTGAATCCAAAACCAAGCCACCAACTTCATGTGTCCAATTCTTCTGGTTGTTGTTACTCACTGCATGATGTATGCAAGTTTAAAGCATATTTAATATAAGTTATATAATAATATTATAAACATGTTAATTTAAAAATATCTTTTGTTTAATGCACGTTAAATTATTATATTTTAAATTTATTAATTGATATTTTAAATTTATTAATTGATATTTTTTTGATATATTTACATATTTACGATATGATAAGTTAATAATATTATATACGTATTTATCACATTTATGATAAAATATTTGTTATATCATAAATGTATTGATAATAATAAAAAACAATTATATAAAACTTATATATAAAAATGTGTCATATTTTCATGTCTTATCCAAAATTCTTCTCTCTATTTTTCCGAATACAATAGACTTAAACTTGAATTTCCCTTTAGAAGTAAAGTTGATTAATGATAAGGTCTTAATTAATGTCCCACCATTTTTCTTTCCCTTTTTTAATTTGAAAACACTTATTGAACCTTTCCTGTCCATATAGCTGAAACAAGCATTATGGACAAAGACGATAACGTAACAGTTGAAGTATGAGTTTCTTTAAAATATATATATATATATATATAATGTACGAATTTCTAAATAAAATGTAAAAAATTTTTATTTGAACTGTTGAATGACTTTCATACGTAATAAAACAAAACCTCAACTGTCATTAATTATTTACAAAGAAAT
>JBBYHK010486824.1:0-16698 GCA_038382065.1 Adansonia grandidieri | reverse complement strand
GTCACGTACTTTCGAATATAAATAAAACTTAAAATTTATAAACTGTGAGTCATAATACGAAATTGCGATTTTTGAAAGAAAAAAATTGAAAAAAAAAGAAAAAAAAATAAAAATTGAAAAAAAAATGCATGGTGGGAAATCGCCATGTGATATTGTGATTTCCCAATTATCTTACCCTTCGGTCATCGGAATTGTATCGAAATTGCAATTTTTTTTAATTTAATTGAGAAATCGTCACTTGATTTGGCGATTTCTTTTGAGAAATCGCCAAATCAGATGGCGATTTCTCAATTAAATTGAAAAATTAGCCTATTTCGGTAAATAATTTAATTTTGGCCTATTTTCGTAAATAAAATATATATATTATTTACATAAAAAAGCCACATAAATACTATGCAAATTTTGATAAAAATATATAACAGTAGATTTTTAAAATTTCACAAAAAATTTTGAAAAAGTTATAAAATTAGGAAATCTAATCATGCCAACATATCTAGAAATGAATTTCAAATTTTTTTAAAAAATTGAAAACTAATTTTTTTACCTTAATACTCATCTTTTTTATATGAGATTTATTCTCTACGATCCTCGAAATAACAATTTTTCAGGTGTATGTAAGGCCACTTAGGTATGACCGAATAGTCTTAAGAACGTCTAACCCATCAAGAGGAAGTCAACCCCCATCTAAGTAAGTACATAATTTTTAATCTTAGATATTTTAGGAAATTAGGTGTCTATAGCTGCCCTTCTTTGGCTGTTGTTGAGAATCAAGAACAAGACAAAGACTAAATAAACATGATTTTGTTCAGATCATGATAAGCACTTTCTATAAAAATTCTTTTATGTAGGTTAACTATATTAGTTTTCTGCCTAACCAAATACATTAGGCTCTCACATTTTATTGCCAATTTCGATAGGGTCAAGGCCATCAACTACTCTTGGGCTTTAAAATTTTAGTACCAATTTCACTAGGGTGAAACCATTAGCTACACTTAGGCTTTTCATTTCGATGCTAATTTCGACTGGGCCAAGGCCATAACCTAGTTTTAGGCTTCCAAATTTTAGTGTCAATTTCAACTAGGATGGAACCATTGGCTATTCTTGGGCTTTTTTAATTCAGTGTCAATTTTAACTAGACAAAGGCCATCATCTACTCTTGGGCTTTTTCAATTTGACGTCATTTTCGACAAAGCCGAGCCCATTAGCTACTCTTGGGCTTTCAAATTTTAATGCTAATTTCAATAGAGACAAAACTATCAACTACCCTTGGGTTTTCTCTTTATGTGAGCCAACTTTAATGGTTATCTACTAACCAAATGAAAAGAACCTAGAGAATCTCCATTAGATCTTTTGCTTAATTGAATGAAGCTAACCCAAAACTTACTTCATTGACATTCCACATGATCGAATGAAGAAGACATTTTACTCTACTAGTTTTCAACCTATCCAAGTGAAGACTCATTTAATCTTTTGCTTAATCGAATAAAGTTAACATAACATCTACTTCATCAATATTTTATATAATCGAATAAAGAGGACATAGAATTCAAAATATCATGAAGATTAATCTTTTAATATGTTGGCAAGGCCTCATCAATCTGAGCTTCATTGTTGCTAATTTCTTTTTTTCTTGATATGTTGGCGAGGCCTCATTAATCTGAGCCTCCTTAATACCAATTTTTTTCTTTTTTATGACTTGGTGATGAAGTTTTAAAACATTAGAAGGTGATTCATGTTTGCTTCATGAAATTCTTCTTCTAATCTTGGTTTCAGGAATCTGAGAATTATTCATTTTTCCCTAAAAGGTCAGCAAATATTAAACTAGTGTTTATCAATTGAAGGATACACTTTATGTAGTTGGATAAGAGTTAACACTTTACTGCTCGAATCACATTTAGATACTCCTATTAAAATCATAAGAAATATCAAAGTATGTTGAAATTTCAAGATTTATAGAACAAGATCACATTCTTGTTCTAACTTGGGAAAGGATCTTCTTAGTCAAAAGTTATAAAAATTTTAAAATGATTTGGGATATCTTTTTTAATATCAAGGATAATGGACATGTCATCTTTATCTTTGAATGTTAAAGCTTTCTTATAATTGATGATCACATTTGGGATATCTTTGAATGAGATGAGGAAATGAATTTAAAGGTACAAATAGGGTGGCACTACTAAAATTTGACTTAAAGAAATTTCGTACAAGAACGTTGATGCTTAATATGACTAAGTTTTTGTGGATTTTTTTTATTGGAATTCCTTGGAAGGCAAACAATCAAGTTATAACATCCTTTTAATCTTCAAATATCATAGCTTGAAAATGTTAAACTAATCTAGTAAACACTAGGTCTCAAGAGGTTAATTCGAAAAGCCTTTGGTTAAGCACCAATTATTAATGTTTAACATAAAAATTCTAAAAGGTTATATTAAATCAAATCAATATTTGGCCATTTGATTAAACCTTTTACTGATATCATGAAATTTCTAGGGGTTAGGTTGTTTTGGGATTAACATGGAAGAGTTCTTTTCCTTTGGCAGTTATCCTTTTCGATTTGGGAGTGGTTCTAAAGTCTTTAAATTTGTTTTAGACTATATTTTTTGTGTTTTTACCCTAACACTTCATTCATTTTTTTTTCTTTTTTTGTTCCTTTTTTTCTAATTGATGGCCCCATCATGTTCTTAAGGACTCAAGATTCATCCAAAAAGATGAATTTGTAAATTGTTTATCAAGAATAGCTTGACAAGTCAAATAGCTATGCTTGATTGAAATAAACTTTATGGATATGTAATATAGGCTGTGATTCATGGTTTAGAAAGAAAGAATAGATAAGTCTAAATCACATGTTTAAGGGTAATTAAACCAAGGACTATTTCTCTTCAAAAGAAATTCGATCCGGCATATCTTTTAAGACAAAAATACATATTTATTTTTTCATCTTTTCTTGCCTTTCATTTTGCTTTGCTTCTTTTTTACTTCTTTCTTCATCTCGTTCTCTTTATTTTTCACATTATTTTCTCTTTCTTCTTTTTGTCTTTCTTTTTTTTAAAAAAAAAAAACTTAAAACTTAAAATTGATTTATCTCTATCATTGTCCAATTATAATAGGTACTTTCTTTCTATGGCTTTAAAATGGATTTCCTTTATAGTCTTGACGTTTGGCTTTACCTTGCCCCCTAACATGGATGGTGATCTTTGATTAGCGATTTCATAAGAACTAATTCATCAGCTCAAAAGGGACGGTAAAAGGGATAATTTTCTATATTTGTGAAAGGATAAAGAAATATGGTTATTTTGCATTCTAGACAAAACTATTTGAATTGTTAAGCTTTTCCTGAGGAAATATGATAGTTTTCCTTCTAAAATCATTTTGAATACTTCAATAACATGAAGTTGCACTCAATTTTTTTCTTAAAATTTTTTAGATGTTTTGGTTTAATACATTCCCCTTAAAATTATTAGCTCTAGCCACCAACAAATCTTGGTTTAGGTTGGGCTTTTAATGAAGAAAAAGATTTGCATAGGAAATATCTCGGACCTTACATCTTATTTATCAGACATTAGATTGAAGAGGTTTTATCCCAAAGAAAAAGGTGTTTTTGGCTCATGTTTGTTCCCATTCTTCCTAAATCAAGGATTTAAGAAGTATCATGGAAGTTATGGTAAAAGGTTATCCAAGTCAATTTGAAAAATCTAGGTGCACCATTAGTACTTTAAGGCATGTTGAATTATCAGCATCTGAATCTTTTAGGAGCATAAATTTTTTGTTTGATCCTTAAAGAGTCTAAAAAGAAATGTTTCGATGTGAAAAGTCTATAGTTGAATGTTTAGGACAATCATATAAATGGAGATAAAGGACCTTTCCAAAAGAGTTTAATTTAATGGTGATCATTTACCAGAATCAATTTTTTTATGTTTTCATTACCTTAGATACTAGAAATCATTAGCAACAAAGTTCACGGCCTATGATAGGATGGATGATACTTATTCATTTATTTCAAAATTCTTAGTTTCTAAAAAAAATAGAGTTTTAAAGTCAAGATAAAAACTGCCCCTGATTGGCATACTACCATAAGGTTGATGACCCTTAAACAAATTATCCTTAATAAGCATCTACCAGTTCCTGGAATTTGCTGGGTAGGCATTCCAAAGGGCCTATACTTTGCTTTTAGATGCATTGTAGTTTTCTATGGAATAACCTTCTACCCCTTGGTGATACTTGCATTTGACACTCGAATTATACAATCTTGGATAAAGAGGTCTTCTAGGCTTTGGTAGGACAGTAGAGATCATCTAACTTTGAATAAGTAAAGAAAATAGCTCTGTGTAGGAAATCAATAGGTCATGATACACCTTTATTCATTTTTTTCTTGGCTTTTGAGAATTGCCTGAACTATCTCCCAAATTTATTTACCTTTTAGAGCTCAGGGTTGAAAAAGTTTTTGTAAAGGGCCACGAAGTGCAACAATAAACCTGCTAAGGCCATTGAGTAATAAAAGATTGGGGGTGAGGGCTTAGTTCAAATGAATTTCCTCGTTTTCTTAACTTTTTATGGTCTTAGATTTCATCGACTGTGACTCATTGGCATTTATTAATAAGATCTTTTTCTCATCCCACATATGCCACATGATCCTTCTAGTTTTTATGCCATGTTCAATTCCTTCTAAAGGAAATAAAACATCTGCAAACTTAGATAAATGATTTTAACCAACTTGTCATAGTATGGAGGTGGAAGAGCATCCACAGCACAAGCTTGCATTTCTCTATCAATGAAAGGTGGCTAGATGTGCAAGGCTACATCTTTTCATCTACAAGCATATTCTTTATAGTTTTCATTAGGATTTTTATCATGTTTTGAAGAGTTCCATGATCCGAGGTTGTTTTCAATCTATGCCTATATAGTCATAAAAATACTCAAGCTAAATCCCTCCATATGTATACATGGCCTCTTTCTAATTATGAATACCATTCCAATGCTGCCTCTGTTATGCTTTCAGGAAAAATCTGGATAAGCAATTTTTCATCTCTGGTATGCCACCCATGTTGCAGCAATATGTCATCAAATGTACCTTGGGGCATGTGAATCTCCCATATTTTTCAAACTTCAAAATTAAATTTTGATGGCATTAATCATATTAGCACTGGACTAAGATGATCAGCATTAATATTGCTATAGAGTTTAGCCCCTTCTATGGTTTCAAGTCTTCTTTCAAGAAGCTATAATTTCCCTTTTCCAGCTTCTGTTTCATCTTGCTTCTTGGCCTTTTACTTAAGCCTTTCTTCTTCATCAAGGTTGAGGACTATTGATAATGGTTTTTGCATCTACCTCTTGGGAGAAGGCATCGGGATTAGCATGGATGGCCGATGCTAGATTATTTATAACCAAATTTTGGGCATTCATTGGTTGTGTATCTTGAAATTAGCTGATTATCTTTCAGCTTGTATTCCCTTAAATTCCCTAACAGGAGTGTCGGTAGTACATTTTGGGTGTTGGTGGAATGACTCCTTTGCCATGAATAGTTTCATCCACCTCACAATTTATGCCTATATTTGTTTTCTCGTGTAGTATCTTCCATCTAGTGATTTCATCTTATTCCAACTTAATGGAAAAAAAACTAAATTAGTTTGTGTAAATATGCATATGCTTGTCAAGATCAATTTTAATCATTATCCTTGTATGGTTATCAATGAATGGAAAATGGATACATGCATGAATGAATGAATGAATGAGTGAGTGAATAAGGTAGCATTTGATGGGCCAGATTGAGTGCCAAGTAGTTGGCTAAGTATCAAATGTGGAGATTATTGTAAGGGCAAGAATTTAAGGAATTCAAGTCATGATTCAACACCATTGTTTCATCAACCAAAACTCTCCAATTTATTCATTCATTGTTGGCGTACAAAACCTCCTTTATAAGATTTTTAAAAAAAAAAGCAACAAAAGAACTACTCTTATAAACACTTTATTTTTTTAGGGAGTCCTTACAAATCTTAATCATTCTTTTTGAACCTTATATTTACAAAGCCTACCAAGCAGCCAAGAAGTTATCTTCATAATTATTTATTGCACTTCAGCATTCTAAAGCTTTCAGTAATATGCAGGAGTATACTAACATCATTTGACCTTGATTCAACCCAAATTACATCAGCAGCAAATAGGTTTTAAACTTTTCTTTTGAACACATGGCATTTTTCTATAGGATAAGAGGGTTAATAGGGAGTAATGTGCATGGGAGCAACAAGTTGAGCAAGAAAGAGTACAATTCTTTATGGGTCAGTAGGATCGAATCAAATTAGTCAATCTTTTTATCCTTTAGTGGTCTTTTCTATATACAAACACCAAAAGATGACAAGGTAGCACTGGAAAAACTAGCAAGGTTAGAGGTAGGATAATTTGTATAGGTGTAGAATTAGGTGGCTTTACTTCAATCATGTGAATAGGCTTTACTCTGATTTTCTAGATTCATCAAGAAGGAGGATGCTCTTAGGCAAAGTTCCTCCCTTATCTTATACGAACCCTTGATGATTTTTATCAGTTTGTCAAGCTGAATTTTCATTCCCTAGACTTCATGACCAATCTCTTCTTCAATGGACTCTAAATTGTTATCCATGTCTTGATCTTTTTAAATGCAATGCATGGAATAGATTTAGCGCATTATGGGAATTATGAATGCCTGAGCTTATAAACAAATGAATATGTGAACCTTGTAGATGCAAATAAATTTATAAGTTCTCATGGGATAGATGTCATGCAAAAATTGAAAAGGAAAAATACTATCTTCTATCTTTTTTTTAGTAGATCCGAAAGCTTTAAAAATTTGATGAATCTAATTTTGATTTTAACTTTTTTCTCTTTTTTGGTTTTTTTTTCTTTTTTCTCATTTGTTTCGTTTTTGTTTTAGTTCTTTTTTTTACTTCTTTTTCCTTTTATTTTTCTAAAAAGAGATGTTCATGTTTTTTCTTTTTTATTTAACTTAAAAAAAAATCCATGAAGTTCTTTTTTTTATCTCAAAATTTTTTATCAAAAACAATAGAGTAACAAAAATTACCTCGAGAAAATTTATTGCGATATTGCGAATCAAGATGAGAAAGAAAGAAAAACTTATCATGACAACAAGATATATATTTATCAAGAAAATCAATTTATAAAAGTAAGGTTAGAAGCATTCCCCTATGTGTACCTAATTTAGTAACCTCTAAAATCAAGTATGGCTCTAATTAGGTGAGGCCCTTATGGTTCATTACATGAAGTTCAAGTTGAAGATCTAAAAGGGTTCTTGAATTGTTTACTCGAGTATGGAAAAAACTAACAATGTACGTTAATCTTTACCCATCTCGGGTTTATGTCGAAAAGGGTTCAAATCAAGTAAGAGTATCTTCAATGCCTGTAACGAGGTTAACACCTTGGGCAAGCATAGGAATTGACACCCGGTATGTTTTTCACTAGCCAAAACGGATTTACTTCACCTCGTCTTAAAATATTGGGTAACCTATGCCCCCTCCATAGGCCTAGAAGAGAGTTTAATGGTATGCATGTGTATAGTATGAATTGGGGGAATGAACAAACCCTTCAGAGCTTGACTTTTTCAAAAATAATAAAAACCCTATCCTAAATTCCCTATAAAAACATATAAAAATAAATAAACAAATAAAAAGGGTTGGTGATAAATATAAACAATATATACCATAATTTTCATATAAATCAAAAAATGATTTTTTTTTTAAATATTAGGAATTATAATTAAATATCGGTTGAGATTGAACTAATCAAAATTTAGCTAACATGTGATTAATTTTAGTCCAAATTTATAACTTATCCCCAGTGGAGTCATCACACTAATGCAAAGTGGTCCGAATGCGAATCTTGACCAGTTGGACTTAAAAAGGCGAGTGTGCCCCTTGTTCCTATATATATATATATATCTGTATATTATGTTTTTCATTTTTGGGGCCATATCATTATTACCTCTTTTTTCTTATTTTTTAGGTCGAGTCATTGAGATTAATCGCTTACTTAACTTAGCCCTAAATAATCGTTATAAAATGACCATTTATCTTGGAGTTGCCACCAATCTATTTCAACTAGGTGAGATTGATCATCTATCATAGTTCATATTTCAAAGGTTACCAAACCCTTAAAAACAAACTTCAAGGTCTGCGATAATACTAGAGATTACATGAAAGGGTTCAGGAGTCAATTACAATCTCGAGTAAAGATCGATTCCTTTCATGACATCCAATAATCAATACCTCTTTAATTACATGTTAACTTAAATCTTATTTTTATCTGGTTTCAATATCTGGTATTTAATTATAATTCTCGTATATCAAAATAAAATTTTGTGAAATAAATTTATTATTTCATTTGAGAAAATAGAGTTTTCAATATTTTTGAAAATGAAAATATCGTCCCCATCATACTGGAGGACCGCAGGCACAAGAAAGGTTTAATCATTATTTCTTTTACACCCCACTGGAGGATTAGAGGAATACGAAAGGTTTTAATTTTTATCTCTTTCACAACCCACCGGAGGATAGAAGGAATACGAAAGGTTTTTTTATACGAAATTCATAAAAAAAAAATCTTGATTTTCTCACTTTTGAATAGGTATAACTTTGTTTGAAATAATCAATGAGGTGACTTCCATATTTCTAGCAAGCACACCTATGGACCATTTCAACTCGGGCATATTACCTTGATTTTTTGAAAGCTTTTAATTTATCAAAAATAATATAAATTTATCCTAAGACCTAGAGTTAGTCAAAAAGACCAAAATATCCCCTAAAGTAAACCTTCGATGTAAAAGCATCTCAATGACCCTAAAGGACTCAATTCTAAAATAGATTACTAATATGTCCCTAAGGTATACCTTCGACATGAAAGTGTCTTGGTAACCTAAAAAATTGATGACATCATAAATGAACGAACCTATTCCTACTATGCACCTTTGGCATGAAAGCATCTCGGTGATCACATAAGACTTGGTTCTAATATAAATTACTAAAATGTCCCTGAAGTCTACCTTTGACATAAAAATATCTTGATAACCCTTAAAGACTTAATGACTTCATCAAAGGATGAACTTATCCATATTATGCACTTTCGACATGGACGTATCCTAGTGATCATAAAGGATTCAATTCTAGGGTAAATTATTAAAATGTCCCTAAGGTCTACCTTCGTCATGGAAGTATCCCAGTAACCCTAAAGGACTTGATATCATCATAAAAAAATAAACTTATTCCTATGATGCACCTTTGATATGAAAACATCCCTATGATCACATAGGACTTGGTTCTAATATAAATTATTAAAATGTCTTTAGGTGTACCTTTGACATGAAAGTATCTTAGTAACCCTAAAGGACAAAAAAATGATACGAAATGATAATTTTATCCTAAATGGGTATTATGGATGACAAATATGACCTAAAGTGCAACAATTGCTAATGGGCCCCTATTTTTCTCAAAATTTGCACTTTAACCCTAAAATGGCCAAACGTGCTAGGTATGTCTCTAACATGTTCAAAATACCCTAAATAGGTAATTTGATGTGAGAAATAACATTTATAACCCTAATAAGCGAGGTTTATTAAATGGACTCCAAACTTTTATAAGCTTTCAATTTAGTACCTGCATGATTTAAAACTACAAATAAACATCAAATATATCAAAATCAACATGGAAAACATACCAAAAATCACAAAAAAAACATTTGACCAGGTACCTTTAGCCTTAGAACAATTTTTTCCAATTTTTGCAAACAAGTCTATAAACTTTTTAAAATTGTAAAAAGACTCCTAAAAGGTTAAAATGTTTAAAACATATTTAGACTTGTTAAAAATGCATGAAAACATACCTAAAGTTCTCACCAAGCATTCGGCCAAGCTTGAATGGCTTTAGAAAAATTTTTGCAAATTTTGCAATTTAGTCTTTATATTTTTTACAATAACAAAATGACCCAAAAAATAAAAAACTTCACAAAATAACCATATAAGTTAAGGCCAAGCTTGAAACACATTTCAAAGGCTTTTAAAAATTTTACATAAATTATTTTTAGATCCCCATAATTTTTTAACATCGTAAAATAGTCCTAAATGTCATGAAAACAAGAATTAAAAACTATCCAAAGGCCATTGACATATTCGGCTATCACCAATAACTAAGAAAAATCTTCTTTTAACATGGCTACATGAATAATCACATATATCCTAATTTCTACCAAGCTCCCATCAACATCAACATGCATGAAATCATGAAGTATGAACATATAAGCATACTTTATCAACAATCAATTAAGTAAATACCAAGGAAAATAACACAAAATTATGTACTTAATAAGACAACATCACTTCCATACCCAAACACGTATTTTCTTGATGAAAAACAAAACTTAACAACTATAATGAAGAGAATGGTTCATGGCTTTTATACTTGGCCTTTCAACATGCAAAATCCATGACTAAAAGTGTAGACACTTCATTTGTTCAGGCCAATCTCTGGTATCCTAAGATATAGCCAAAAGATGATAGAATTTAAAAAATAGGGATAACTGTCAGGTGCCATGTCGTATTAAAGAAAAATGAAAAAAATAAGGCATCGAACATCACCATTCAGGTTGTTACCAAAGTCATTCAAATAAGCACAAGTCAGTTTTCCATTGTTTATGATCAAGATGAGGTATTCAAAGAGCCTAAGGTACGTGCAAGTCATATTGATGCATAAATATTGGTACGAAGCTTTCACATGGCCAAAAATTTAAATTTTCACATGTAGTATCAATACAACAGTGTTTGGTATTGATACATAAGGTGTGGCCTGATACTTAGTGTATTTGTATCGATACAGGCCTTGGTAGTAACTAAAATTATGATTTTTGGTAAATGTATTGATACACAAGTAGGAGTATCGATAGAAAACCTTAAAGTATTGATACATGCCTCTAAGTCTTAAGATTGGAAATAATTTTTTGCTCTTGGTATCGATACACACTTCATTGTATCGATACTCATGGATAAAAACTGCTTTATGTGTTGATACAAAATGTTTTGTATCGATACACCAAGGCATTTTTTCCTAGCTCAAGCCATCTTTCAGCCGTTGAAAATCTGATTCAAACATGCTCTTGCACCAAAAATCATCATAATTCATACCAGGCCTCAGCCATATGCTCATGATTGGATTTAAATAAATTTTTAAAGCCCAAATAGCCAATGACAAAGGACATTTTCATGAAATATATTATTCTTCAAAGGGCATGCTTGGCTTTTCTCCAGTTGCAACCTGTTATAGCCTTTCTACACCATAACTCTACATAGCAAAACCAATGAAAATAAGGGCAGCTGAGCATAGTAACTGGAGTTATCCCCTAGTACAAGAATAAAAGATAAAAAATGCCCTTGCTTTGTCTCCAAAAAGCATGAGCTGAACCTTGAATATAAAAAGAGGCTAAATCTGGTCCAGCAATTTTAAAAAAACCTCCAACAACCTTCAACCCCAAAAAACACTCCTAAAGCACTATTTCAATGCTTTTAACCTTCAACCTTATTTTATTCTTGTAGCTCCTTAAAATCATTATTAAAAACACTTCCAAAACCCTCTATTCCGTTCATACTTCCTCTTAAAACTTTTTTACACCAACACATTACTAGAAAACTCTTTTTCTTCACCATTTTCTTCTACATCAACATAAAAAACAAAAGAAAAAAGATGTCCAAAGCTGTTACTTAAAGAAAAAGGCTAAAACTTGAGGCTTTTGGTATATTCTCTCACCTAGCTCTAATTTTTTTTTCAGCACTTGCATTATTTTAATGAACCATTTATGCTGCCATGAGCATCCTAGGACTTTCATGCATTATTGTTGCCTTGGTTGTGGTAATTTTAGGATTTTGATGTTTTTTCGATACCTTGATGTTGCTTGATAGGCCAAACATCTACTCTTTTATTCTATCATCAAAGCAGTCCCTTATTCATGCATATTTTGTCATGTTTCACTTATTTTTTACATGCTTAACACATGCTTGAATGTTCTTCCTAACATGATTAGAGTATGTTCATGTATTTTCTTGAATTTTAGGGAGTTACATGGCACAAAAATGTTGTCTTGAAGATTTCAGCATGCTTTTCTTTGCTTAGATATGTTAATGTTATCTTCCATAGCATAATTTTTTGTCATTCATGGAGTTATCAGTACCATCATCTTATTTGTCACTTTCTTGCATTTTTGTCACCTTTTCCATGTCAAACTATGATCTTTTATATTTGCATGTGTTGTTCCTGTACATCTTTGTGTATATTGTATTTTGTTCATGACATCTCTGTCAAGATGCTTGCTTGGTTGCTAGAAATCTGATTTTCAAAAATAAAAATCCCTAAGTTACGTTCATGCTACCTCCAAGAGATAGAGAATAACATGGATTTAATGTTTTCATAAAATTAATCTTCGAATCTTGGGGATAAATTAAACATTTAAATTTGGATTCATGGTAAAATAAGTTTAAAGATTCTATTTTTCAAGCAAAAATGACCTTTTTAGTTGATAAAAGAATATATTAAGCCTTAATCTTGAGTTTAACACCTTCATAGTGGCATGGTTAATGGGTTGTTTCATCATCCCAAAATACTCCAAGATTATGGAATGAACTAGTGATGCCCGTGTCATTCTTTTCCATCTGTTTTGGACATTAGGATGTCTATAACTCAAACTTAACCCCCAAGAAACCTGAAAAATCAAATAGTCCATTGTTTTTGCTATAGTAGCACTATAGTCTAAGTTTCAAAAATTATTTTCAAACCATAAATGATTTTTATAGAATTTTTTGATATATTTCCCTTAAAAGGCATCGAAATACCTTTCTAATGGTGTCTTATTTGCCCTTAGATCATTTTAGATGAAGGAATTATGATTTTTTGAACCTTTGCTATCCAGAACTGTAGAACTAGCATGTTATATTTTGCTTGGGCCGTTTCAATCCATCAGGTAATGTTTTTCTATATATTTTAAATATTTTTCTCAAAAAGTTTGCAAAATTCCATTTTTGAAAAGATATTGTTTGTGATTTAATGATTCTGAATGAGTCTAGAATGATTTTTAAATTCTATCACGCCCTTTCCCCTCTACATGCTGCTAATGTAGAGACAGGCCTAATTTCAAAAATTAATTCTGCCTAGAAAGTGATTTCTTAGGATTTTTGGAATATTGTTATATTAATCATTATTGAGTTAACTTTCCAATGGTACCTCATTTATCCTTTTCAAGCCTTCGGATGAACCTAGAATAATTTGAAAAGGGAGATGAAGCAATGTTGTCCTTGTTTTAACCAAATTTTTGAAATGCTTTTATAGAGACATTCGAATGTCTCAAAATGCATCCAATTGGTTCCCCTACTACACAAAACCTTTAGGCTCGGATCAAGGCTTAAGACAAAAATGTATTTTATTCAAATCCTTGATTTCTCATCTTCAAAATACCTTCTTTCTAAATATATTTTTTCTTTTAAATCTTTAAAATATTCATTCGTAGGGGTACTCCAAACCCACCACTCTGAGGGAACACTCCAACCCTGTTTTCTACTAAAAAACTTGAATTTTCTCTATCAAATTCATTCAAGATTCCTAATTATTTTTTAAAATCATTAAAAAATTTTATTCTCGAGGATATTCCAACCCTCTAACTCCAAGGGGATACTCCAACCCCATTTTTCACTAAAGCCTTGAATTTTTTCTCTTGCATTCATTTGGGATTCCTAGTTATTTTCCTAAATCATCACAAAATTTTGTTCTTGGGGATACTCCAACCCTGATTCTCCAAGAGGATATTCCACCCCGTTCTTACCTAAAAATCCAAAAATTTTCTTCTTTATGGATATCCAAGATTATTTCAATAAAAACTTTTTTTGTTCTTTAAATTATCACCGAATCCAGACACATCTGAAAATTGTTATTTCAGGTTATTCTTCAATAATTGAAGACAATTACGAGATATCAATGGATCATCCTTCCTTTTTAAGTTTTTTTGTTTGTGATTGTTTATATGTAATATTATTATATTCTTTTCTATGTTACTAATAAGTTTCCTCTTTGTAGTAACCATCGTGCATTCATATTTAAAAACTGTTTTCAAATAAAATTTATAAGGGAACATTCCATGTTGTTATCTCTCTAGTGCCCAACACGAAATATTCAAATTTTCAAAACGTAATCTAAAAATTATTTTCACTAAAAATCCCTATGTTCCTTATACTGCCGTAGTGCATAGGTGATATAAATTTTCTTTCAAAACTTGAATCTACAATTTTCACAAAAAAAAAAAAAAGCTCATGCATAAAAGGGGATTATATGTAAGTAATGACTAAATGGAACTGATTAAATTGAAACCAAAGCAAGATATAGTTAGTAGGTATCGATTTTGAGCATCATAGGGGTGCTAATTCTTCCTCAGGTATAACTAACTCCCAAACCCAACCAACAAATCTCTGGACTTTGTAGACCTTGAAATCAATGTTTCGAGTTTTGTAACTTGGGATATTATTTTCAATAGACATCCAGTCATGCCTAGCCTGAAATGATTGATGGCGACTACAAATTTATGATTACTTCACGATAACCTTTCAAGACTAGTTGGATGAATGATTTGTCCAAAAGTCTCTCCCCTCTATATTATCATGCCTAATCCAAATCTTGACCAAGGTATAACTCAAAGGCTTTGACAAACACCATATATCTTTTAAGTCAAGTGTGCCCACTTTGGATCATTTGAAGGGAAAAGAAAAAAGGGTATGGGGCGACAAGTAATATGCTAGCTCACTAAAAAGATGAAATATGATGAAAACGAACAAAACAAAAAATTTTCAAGTGAAACTACCTTGAAAACTTGAAAAATTTTAGAAACTTTCTATCTTTTCTGCATGAAAGCATAAGTCTCCTAACATGAACCATTATTCCCCTATAAATAGAGGAAGGAATTGGCTAAGAGATAGAAAATATCCCTTGGCCGAATGGCCATCTCTTTTTATTTTATAAATTTTTTGTTGAATTTTTATCTTTTTATATATATATTTTTTATAAGGCTTAATTAAATATTTTTGTCTTTTTATATAAATCATCATGCATGGCTCATCATCTTATCCCATAAATTCATGATGATAAGAAGAAAAAAATCTAAATTGGATAAAAATGAATTAGAAGGATTATATTATAACAAATTAACAATTATGTACTCAAGAAATAAAATTTCACATAATAAATTAAATTAAGAATTTAATCAAATGAAAGATCCAATTAAATATCCATATAAAAATTTTTTATCCAAAATAAGTAATTAGAATTTAAGAGTGAGAAAAAAAGTTAGTGGGCTTTATTTAAAATTTTAAATGGCTTATCGTAAGCTATAAAATAAGCTTATTGGGTTTGGTTAAAAAAATATAATGGGTTTGTTTGAAAACCAAAATAAGCTTGTTGGGCTTGTTGGAAAGTTATTGAGCTTATTGGGCTTATTAGAAAAATTAATGGGTTTTAAGACCCATGAAATGAAAAAATAAATTTTTGGCTAATTAAAAAAATAAAATTACTAAAGTTTCCATATAAAAATTTCAAAAGGAATTTTTGAGAATTTTTATTTGCAAGAAAAAGACAATTAAAAATTTTAAATTCGTAAAATTTTATAAGAAAATCTTTATGAAGAAAACTTGATATTTAATAAAAATAAATTGAAATTTAAAAAAAAAAGATAAATTAAAGCTATTTTTTTGAAATATGTAAAAATATTTAAAATTATAAACTCTAAAACATTTTAAAAAAAAAATTATAGATAAGAAAAAGTTTGTATTTTGGAGATAAGAAAATTCTAAAAATACATACAAATTATAAAATGAATTAAATTCAACACATTACTCAAAATATTAATTTATAAAAATAATAGAGATGAATACCTAAAATCCAAAATAAATTTCACTAAAAAATTTGCAAGCATGACTCTCGTGGTAGTGTGAAAAATTCAAATTTAATAAATAAATTTAATAATTTGATACTTGATGGTACAAGATGCCAATATAAATTTTTTTTTGAATATTTTTTATTTTCAGGATGAGTATAGGAATAAATACTACACAAGTATTAGTAAAAACATAGGACAAATGATTTTCAAAATTTCAAGAAAAAATTCTGAAAAAAAGTTCTAAAAATAGAGAAATTTGATCATGACATCATACCTAGAAATGGATCTCAATATTTAAAAAGAATAAAATTGAAAACTAATTTTTTACCTTAATACTCATCTTTTTTATTTAAGTTTATTCTCTACGACCCCCGAAATCATAATTTCTCTATCACATGCATGTGCGTCTACTTACACATGACTAAATAGGTTCTAAAAATGTCCAACCCAGTGGAGATTTTAGAGTCGACCCCCATCGGGGAGAGTACCTAATTTTCGGTCTTCGATATTTTAGGACAGCCAGAAAAATGACCCGAACAAAATTAAGTGTCTATATGCCAATTCCGCTTAATCAAAGAGGATGCTTATGGTGTCTTACGATCGAGGAGGATGCCAATCATGTTTTATTTGCTTATGAGTGGATTTATTTACTTTGGTCATCTTTTAATGGTGGCAGTTGTCATGGTGCCTTCCAAGTGACATTTCTCATTTTGTTCTTGAGTGTTTGGAAGTCCAATTTATTGGTTATTGGTTGTGTTAGAGAAT